>SCLH01002305.1:208782-233082 GCA_004367855.1 Oikopleura vanhoeffeni
AGAGGAGAGAATTTATGGAATACATCTGAGCGTCTTTATTTTAAACCTAATTATCCGCAGCACACAATTGTGAAAAAATTTATAAATATATGTGATACCACTTGTTTTAACTTGCCTTAAAACTCATTGTCGGATAATTGGTATTTTTTGCAGCCATTTTTGCAGAAAACGAGTTTCTCACATGTTAACAAATAATTATTCACGTGATACACTGAGTAAAAATATGCAATCTCATGACAGTAAAACTGAGTTTATAGTATAAACGCAGTTTACTGTAAGTGGGATTGCATATTTTTTATCAGCCGATCACGTTGAATAATAATTTGTTAAATCCTGAGACAAAACGTTTTTTTACACATATGGACGCGAATATATACCAATTATCTAACAGTGAGATTAAAATTTATACATTCATTGTGAAAATAAGTAATTTTATAACGGGAAATACTATTATCCTCAAGGACCCTACGTAATGTACTCAGGGTGGAATCAGCTCAATTATCAGTCGGAAAGGCTTACTCGTGGATATGACAAACTTTTCTTAGATGGGTAAACACCCCCAAATGCCATATTATTGACAAATAATTATGAAAAACCGATCTAAATTTTAACCGAAACAAAGTCACGATTCATGGATTTCGACGTTGAGACCGGAACTGAATACTTTCAAAAACGGTTAAATTATTTAAGGTGGAAATGCTGCAGAGATTTTGCATAAAATTGAGAATGATTTAGTCAGAAAATATTATACACCGTTTGAAAGAAAAAGGTTAATTTTAGCGTCAGGATTTTGTCACGTCACGTTTTGTCCTAATAACTTTGCAAGACATTAATCGATAATAAAATTTATATTTTACCGAAAAATAATTAACAACTCCTTTTCAGAAAAATTATCTGAAAAATATTTTTTTTTTGCTACACCTAAATTTTCGAAAAAAGGCAAATTGTCCTTATAGGGAGACACGCAAAAATAAACGCCCACCACACGGTAGGGCAAAAAAAAATATTTTTCAGATAATTTTCTGAAAAGGAGTTGTTAATTATTTTTCGGTAAAAATAAATTTTTACTATCGATTAATGTCTTGCAAAGTTATTAGGACAAAACGTGACGTGACAAAATCCTGACGCTAAAATTAACCTTTTCTTTCAAACGGGTTGTATAAATTTTCTTGACTAAATCATTCTCAATTTTATGCAAAATCTCTGCAGCATTTCCACCTTAAATAATTTAACCGTTTTTGGAAAGTATTCATGTATCCGGTCTCAACGTCGAAATCGCATGAATCGTGACTTTGTTTCGGTTAAAATTTTTAGATCGTTTTTTCATAATTATTTGTCAAATAATGGCATTTGGGGGTGTTTACCCATCTAAGAAAAAGTTTGTCATATCCACGAGTAAGCCTTTCCGACTGAATAATTGAGCTATTCCACCCTGAGTACATTACGTAGGGTCCTCTGAGGATAATATGTATTTCCCGTTATAAAATTACTTATTTTCACAATGAATGTATAATTTTGAATCTCACTGTTAGATAATTGGTATATATTCGCGTCCTTAGTGTAAAAAACGTTTTGGTCTCAGGATTTTAACAAATTATTATTCAACGTGATCGGCTGATAAAAAATATGCAATCCCACTTACAGTAAACTGCGTTTATACTATAAACTCAGTTTACTGTCAATGAGATTGCATATTTTTACTCAGTGTATCACGTTGAATAATAATTTGTTAACATGTGAGAAACTCGTTTTCTGCATAAATGGCTGCAAAAAATACCAATTATCCGACAATGAGTTTTAAAAGGACACTATTAAAATCCAATTGTTTTGCGTATTAGGTTTAAAAACAATTTCCGGAGGATTCAAAAATTTTAGACTTTGCCATCTGATAATTGATTTGTCAATACTATTTTTATTTTCAAATACTGTGATGTCTGTCTATAAGGACACCCTCTATAAGGACAATTTGGGGGAAATATGGCCAAAACCTACGCTTTTGGAATCTCACCTGTCCTTATAGACAGAAAACACAGTACCATAATACTGTTATGTAGCTGGTATTAAAATTTAGAATAATTTTATCCGTTTTCTGAGCTATTTAACCTGGAACATTATTTCGTGGATAAGGACAACCCGGCCGATTGTGAAAGCAGTAAAATTCAACATGTTCTTATTAAAGTCGTTTATAGACAAAAACGACAATAAAATATTACAAATTTTTTTTTAATTTTCGAAAATTCGAGATTTTCAAATGACCCAATATGGGTATCATACGAAACTAGAAGAAATTCTAAGACTAATGGCTGAAAAATAAAATTCCAAAAATTAAGTTTTCTTAAGATTTTTCATGATGACAAAGTGGTGAAAATTCGACTCTGTCGTGTCTAAAAAAAATACCTTAGGGAGTTTTTAACTTAGATTGGACTATTGTTGGTAGTCAGGTTTAGAACAAACAGTGATGGCAACCTGAATTTTTTTCAGGCTCCGTATTTTTAAGCAGTATATCTAGGCTACATGGAAGGTATTTTTTGAAATTCGGATTATTTTCAGGATTTTAAGTGTCTACAAATTTTTGGTTGTTAAATCGCGATAATGAAGAACCAAATATACAGGTTTAGCTTAATCCAGCTGACTTCAAAATAGATAATTCTATCATATCAGGCTTTTCTCTTCATTTCTTATGTAACAAATTATAAACTAGGAACATCAATGTAATTGTAGTTTACTCTGTTTTTTGCGTAGTCGAATTCTTCCTGCCAATTACATGGCAGTACTCGGAGGTTACATTTGTTCTCATATTATCAGCTAATCACAGCTCAGTATTATTTCTTCTTTCTCATTTCATACTCAGAAGTACTCAAAATCCCAAAAATATTCCGAATGTCAAAAAATCCCTTCCATGTAGCCTAGATATCCTGCTTAAAAATACGGAGCCCGAAAAAAAAATCAGGTTGCCATCACCGTTTGTTCAGAACTTGACCCTCAACAATAGTCCAATCTAAATTAAAAACTACCTTACTTTCAGTATATTTTTCCTGAAATTCCGAGAATGATGAATTTAATAATATCCTCATCTTTTTGAAAATATTTCATAGGCGAGATATAAGTTTTGATAAGTCNTGTGAAAAAGTTTTTTCTCAGGAACCGGATGACCGGTTAACCGGTAATAACCGGTCAAATCTTAAAACCCTTGTTTCTTGAGAACTGTGCGAGGTATGACTTCGATTTTTTCACCAAACGTCTTGAAATTTTCTGAAGAACATCGTGAAGGGTCATATTTTGTAATATGACACCAATGGGGTCAAATTTCAAAATGACTCATGTGGGGTCGTTTTGCACATCACTAGAAAGCTAATTTCATTCCGATTCCAAAAATATAAGTGAAAAAAATATTTGATGTAATATGACCCCATTAGAGACAAAACAAGAGTTTTTGCTTTTGTAACAGTTATCGCCAATTTCTCGAGAACTGGCCTTCATTTGCTGTTGATTTCTTCACCAAATGTCTTAAAATTTTTCGGCGAACATCATGCTGGGTCAAATTTTGTAATATGACACCAAAGGGGTCAAATTCATAAATAGGTCTTATGGGGCCATATTGCACATCAGCTGAAGAGAATAAATTTATTTGCTAACATTGAAAAAGTCGATTTTCGGCTGCCGAATCATCTACTGATGCAAAAATACTTTTATGGCGACAAATTTTGTTTGGTTCGCCCTTACTTCGCGTTTTGTAGCTCTGTTTATTTGAAAAACTTTGCGTATTTAATATATTTATTTCAGTCGCCGTTATCCGATATGGAAAACCGAATCCTTCACACAATCCGCCTCAATAGTCGCGTAAATATTTGAAAAATTCATTTGGCTTCTTTATGAAAAAAGTGAATATTTTCATATTTCTGTATATCTTTGTAACTGATATAACATGACACTAATTTATTATTCTGTATTTATTCTCCCTTGTTCTTGGTATAAGCTTATTTTTCCAAACAAAACTTCTCAATTAAAAAAAATTAAGTTAAAATTTTAAATCCGTTCAAAATTAAGTTACAGGGCATTTGAAAGGTCAAAACCTCTGGAAAATAAACTGGTGAAATTCCTTACAAACAAATCTAATAATTGTTCAGACAAATTTAGTTATTAATTATTAATTTGGTGTTTAGAGCAAAATATAGCCAATTTTAAGAATTAACAAAAATATTTTAAAATGAGCCACGCAGTTTTTATTTTGAAAAATTATTAAGAATACCATTTGACGTCGTATATTGATATTTTAAAAATAGTTTTCGATGTCAGCCTTATTAATTGTAGCGAAATCCTCCTTGGTAGGGTTTCGCCGAGATTGACCAGAACAAAGTGGCCCCTTTTTTAAACTCATGATATACACTTGTACTAAACTTGACACAAGAATATGAAAATTAATTATAACTTGACCCCAAATGACCTAAATTGACCTTCACCGAATATTTTAAAAATTGGTTTTATGGGTCATCTGGGGTCAAATTTTTTTGGTTATTTATAGGGCAAGTATTGTACAGTGGGTTACTACAGTATACAGCTTTCAATAGGATGCGAACGGGCTCCAACTTTAAGTTATTTTTATTAAAAAAAATTTAAAAATAAACTTTTCAGCGTTTTTTAAGTTTAAGACGAAGCTTTTTATGTTAAAAAACGCTAAAATTTTATTTTTCACAATTTTTAACGAAAATGGCTGAAAGTTGGAGACCGTTCGCGTCCTATTAACAGCTCTTTAAGGGTATCCCGGTCCCTAATTTGACATATTCTCGATAAAATATTAGCCAAACACTGCTTCAAGGATATTATTCAGATTAGCCAGTTTGTAGAACTAGCCTTCAGCTTGCGTCATAAATGTGCCAAAACTTTTTTGTATGCTTACACTCCGTGACACATAAGCGAAACAAGAAGACATAACGCAAAACGGAAAATCTATCTCCTCCCAGGTTTTATTATGAAAAAAAACTTAATTTTAATACAACCTGTATAATTACTATTCAAAACTTTACAGTGGCGTTTTTGTTGATAAGTGCTATATTTTTTTAGAACATGCAAAAAACCACCGTTTTTTGGACATTACGCCTCGAAAAATCTATCTCCTCCCAGGTTAAATTTGCAAATTAGCTCAAAATTTTGCAAAAGCTAGTTCAAAACAAATNAGAGATTTTAGGTTTATTTCAAAATATACCCTCAGAGGAGTAGAATTTGCGGTTTTTGCTTAGGTCTCCTTGTTTTGCTAATGTCGTTGGAGAGTGTATTCATGCAAAAAAGTTTTGGCAAATTTTTTTCGACAGTTGAAGGCTAGTTCTACAAAACTGGCTACTCTGAATTATATCCTCGAGGCCCTGTTCGGCTAATATTTTAATCGAGCATCTGGCAATATTGAGGGGCAGGGATAGCCCTTAAGGGGGTGGTCGTCGCAAATGAGCTCCTACAAGCAAGATTTTCCCATTTTATTTTATGGCCTTTTTATGAAAATATGGAAATTACACCCAGCATTTGGTAGTCGTTTTAATTTGAATACATGCTAAGGAAAAGCACTTTTTGATAGAGTTCAAAATATTTCGTATGAAAAAAAAGTTGAATGCTTTAGACAGTTTGGGAATTTAGAAACACGGATTTACAGACAAAACGAGTCAGAAATTTAGACAACAATCTCAACTTCGGTGTTTTCGACACGGGACTCTCAACTGAGACCCTCTAAACATGTTGGTCAATAATACAGTTTTTTGGTGATGAGCTGATAGCAAATTCAAGAATTTTCAAAAAAAATCAACTTGGTGTTTTGCTCACGTTCTGTCCGGTTTATTTGAGTCATAAATCATCTGTTGCTACCTAAAAAAACTCAGGGAGGAGTAGCATTTTGGAAAAAAATAATTCAGTTATTTTTTTGTAAGCACGTTTCTGATTGGACGAGCCATCCGTCACTTTTGATTTAATTTTAGATGCAAGATTTTTGGTCAATATTCAACGAGAGAAGTAATGTTTTTGGGTCAGACGATTTGTACTTTGCTACAATTGGTCATTGAAAAATCCCATTTTGCCTTTAAATCGCGACGACCACCCCCTAAGGGAGTACTGGCGGGCATTTTAGAGGCCAAAACACATGGTTTTCAGCGTCGCCATCAATGAGTACTAGAAACAGCATCGAACAATATGTATTTCAGTTTAGGGATAATTGAACATAACTTCGCTTTCAGCAATAACCAAATCGAAGAGCCTCTGATTTGCCCGACCATCATGAAGCGACTTATCAAAAAGTGGCTACTATTTTCACTTCAAAGCCTAACTCCTCCCTGAGTTTTGAAAGATAGAGAATACTTTCATAGATTTTATTGACGCACAGAGAACGTGGGGGCAGAAACCCCAAGTTCAGTTTTACTCAAAAAAATTCTCCGGCGCTTAAATGAAGCAAAAAACCTGTTTCTTGGCCTTATTTGAGTGCCTCGGGGAAAATACTACTCTTCTGGATTTTTGAACGGCAGACACCTAAAACTGGTATGTATACCGATTCTTCAGCGATAAGCGCAAAACCCCAATTCCACAATTTGCATTTTAATCTCGTCTTTTTTGGATAACCGCGATTCAAATTTCAGAATTTCCAAAATTTGAAAAAAACACACTGAATATGTTCAAATCGGATACAAAATACTTTTTTTTAACTGACCTCGAAAATAAAAAGACATCTGATCAACTTATTTTTGTCCATAACATTTAAAAAAAAAACATTATAAAAATAATCTGGAAAAATTTCATGTCGAGTCTTTAAATGCGACCAGTACTCTCCTTAAGTTTTAAGAAAATAATGTATCAAATTAAAAAAATCGAACTATTGGAGACCAATGGGCAACACCTTCGTGTGAGACCAAATGGGCAACACCTCTTGAGACGCAATGGGCAACACCCTTCGTGGAGACCATGTGTTGAGACCAATGGGCAACACTTTTTCGAAAAGCTCGGGTGTTGCCCATTGGTCTCACCACTGTATTGCCTTCATCACACACACATAATGTGATGTGTAACCGTGAGATGAGGCAGACAGTCGAGATTTCCCTTCACAAAAAACCTTCTCGAAGGTTCGATTTGGTAACCAGGATCCAAAAAATATTATTAGGGTAGTACTAGTATTAAGGTAAGAACGGCAAAATCCGACCAGCTCCCGATTTATTTCTTTTCGGAGCCTTTTAAGTTTGGGCTGAATCTTGTACTCACAAAGGAAATTTTGGCCAAAAATTATGCACCCGTTTTTTCAAAATCGGCATTTTTTTGAAAATTGAAAAAAAAATATTTTGAAATTTTTTTCCCTGGTCGAATGGGTGCAGCTTGAGAAGTCCGCGAGAAACAGTGAAAGGAAAAGTTTTGTTCAACTTATCTTGAATTTGGCTACAAAAATCAACAAAAAAAAGTATTTTTAATCCCCTATTTTAGGTGTCTCAATCAAAATGTATTCCTCCTGGATTTTAAAATTACCTATTCGACTTACAAAATGAGCAGCTAAGAGTCTGTGCAGACCATAAAGGAGTGTTTTCGGCCAAAATTTCTCTCTCGTGTTTTCTTTTAAATCGTGTTTCGCTCAAAAAATTCACAATTCAACTTATTTTCTATAATACATACAGTAAATTCAATTTCTCAAATCGGTTTTTAAATTTTTGACAAGGTTTGCAACTTGCAAGCTGAATTTAAATGAAATTTTCTATTTCCAGAATTATCATTTTTTCGGCTCTAAATATCGTAAAATTCTTTTTGTCAGGCAAAACCAATTTTTGCCGTTCCTACTTCCTTATTATGATATAGCTTATATCGAAAATTATCCCCTATTGGCCTTTTCAGAACGCGTCATAACATTGAGCCCGAGTCCAATCACAATACACGATGTCGACTTAATTCAAGAATCCCGCGATTAATTGGTCACTCTTCTTCAAACGTTATCGACGCCGTGCTGAGAATGCGCAATAGGGATAATTTTCGATAATAATCGCACACCACAGTAGCCAAAATGTGACATTTGTTTTGATTAAAGTACGTCAGCTAATACCCGTGTTCATGCAAAACTTTTTAGTTTAGCTGTGGTGGTTTCGTTCTTTAGTTATTTTAATTTTGCGGTGGTCCTGCGATCATAATGCACTTTGTTTCGTAAGAATTTATTTTTGAAAAGTACACAGGAAGTACGGTATCAAAATGAAATTTTAGACAACTGATATACAGATCAACGTGATAACCGGTCTGGACAGACAAATTATTCCAATTTCAGTTGGTAACATAAAAAATGTTACAAACTAAACTTTGTAATGGAAATATTTGTTTTCAAAATTTGAAAAAAAAGTCGAGACTGCTTGTACTGATTTTAAATATCTTTTTAGTGGGTGAAATTAATGTCCAAGAATCTGCCCTACTGAATGTTTTTAAACTGAAAAAACTTGCCCATAAATGTACATTCATAATTGATTATTTTAAGAAAAATAAGCAGAAATTGCATTCCTTTAGGGGTTCAAAATATCTGTTTTCTAAGGGTTTTTATCAACCGAGATTGAAACCAGACCAAAATTCTTAAGGGTATCCCTGCTCCTAATTTGACATTTCTCGATAAACTATAGGCCCGAACAGGGCTCGGGATATAATTCAGATTACGCAGTTTGTAGAACTAGCCTTCAACTTGCGAAAAAATTTTGCCAAAACTTTTGCTTATGACCACATCCTGTCACAACATAAAGGCGGCACAAGAGCCACCTAACCAAAACGGAAATTCCTACTCCTCTGAGGTTACTATTTTGAAATAAACTAAATTTTAACATAACCTGTATAATTAGTATACAAACTTTGTAGCAGCGGATTTTGTCGATAAGTGCTATATTTATTCTAGAATACGTTAAAAACCGGTTCCAAATAACCGGTTTTGGACTTTTTAATCGGAAAATCTATCTCCTCCTAGGTTAAATTTCAATTACTCAAATTTTTGCAAAAAGCTAGCTCTAAACAAACAAACTTTGGTAGGAAGCGTTTTTTTGTCAATTTCGACCCAAAACAAAAATAGTGAATTTTTTCAAGGTCACGTGAACAAATTCGCGAAAAAAAATGTGCTTCGATTTTTTCGAAACTAGGCATCATTAGAAAGCCTGAGGAAAACACTGAAGAGAAAGTTGGCTTACGTCAACCCGATTTTTTGAAAGTTTTAAAAAGTGGTCAAATTGACAGCAAACGTTATTTTTGAACATAAATTTTTGAGAAAAATACTGAAAAAAATGAAAAAACGCAAAATTTTCCGGAAAAATTTTTTTGGTTAGTCATTCTGGGTTGTTTTATGCGTTCAAAACATAAACAATTGATTTGGTGCATTTTTTGATTATAACTGCAAGAAAATGTAGGAGCAGGGATACCCCTTAAGCTGGCCATATTTTTTTTCAGAAAGTCTCAGAATATACACGTGGGTGACCTGGTTAAAGTCCCCACTTTTTTAAATGATTAAGAAGAGTGCGTTAATTACCTTAATGGTATCCTGGTTCTACATTTTCTGCAGTTATTATGGCATAAAAATGCACCAATAATGCATTTTTTATGTTTTAACGCATAAAACTACCAAATAACAACAAAAAATTTTCGAAAATTTTGCGTTTTTATTTTTTTCGCTAAAAAAAAAGCGACCTAAAAGTATTTTTCTCAAAATTATGTTTCAAAAACTAACGTTTATGTCAATTTGATAATAAAACTGCGAAAATATCTGGGTTGAGCGGTAAGCCAACCTTTCTCTTCAGTGTTTCCGCCAGCTTTCTTTTGAGCCTACTTCTTCGACAAAATCGAAGCACATTTTTTTTCGGAATTTTTCCAACGTGACCTGAAAAAATTCATATTTTTGAGTTTGGGGTCGAATTGCAAAAAAACGCCACCTGTAAAGTTTTTCAATTTGTTTTGAACTAGCCTTTGCAAATTTTGAGCTAATTTGCAAATTTAACCTGGGAGGAGATAGATTTTTTCGAGGCGTCATGTCAAAAAACGGTGGTTTTTTTTTGGCATGTTCTATAAAAAAAATAGCACTTATCGACAAAAACGCCACTGTAAAGTTTTGAATAGTATTATACAGGTTTGTATTAAATATTAAGTTTTTTTCATAATAAAACCTGGGAGGAGATAGATTTTCCGTTTTGCGTATGTCTTCTTGTTTCGCTATGTGTCAGCGGACTGTAAAGATACAAAACCGTTTTGGGGCACATTATGACGGCGCAGCGGAAGGCTAGTTCTACAAACTGGCTAATCTAATAATATCCTTGAGGCAGTTTGGCTAATATTTTATCGAAACCCTTAGAAACGAGATATTGTGAACCCCTAAGAATGCAATTTCTGGCTTATTTTCTTAAAATAATCAATTATGAACGTGCATTTATGGGCAAGTTTTATCGTAAAACATTCAGTAGGGCAGATTCTGGACATTAATTTCACCACTAAAAAGATCATAAAATCAGTCAAGCAGTCTCGAACTTTTTTCAATTTTTGAAAAAAAATATTTCAATTACAAATTTTAGTTTGTAAAATTTTTATGTTACCAACTGAATTTGATAATTTGTCTTCAGACCGGTATCCACAGTATCTGTATATCAGTTGTCTAAAATTTCATTGTGATACCGTACTTCCTGTGTACTTTTCAAAATAAATTTCTTACGAAACAAAGTGCATTTGATCGCAGGACACCGCAAAATTAAATAATAAAGAACGAAAAAACACCAGCTAAATAAAAAGTTTGATGAACACGTATTACCTGACGTACTTTAATCAAAAAATGTCATTTTGACTACTGTGGTGTCCGTATATCGAAAATTATCCCTATTGCGCATTTCTCAGCACGCGTCATAACGTTGAGAAAGTGACCAATTAAATCGCGGGATTCTTGAATTAAGTCGACAATCGTGTATTGTGATTGGACACTGGCTCAATGTTATGACGCGTTCTGAGAAAGGCGCAATAGGGATAATTTTCGATATAAGTTATATCATATAAGGTAAAGTAGGAACGGCAAAATTTGTTTTGCCTGACAAAAGAATTTTACATATTGTAGAGCCGAAAAATGATTAATTCTGGAAATAGAAAATTTCATTAAATTCACTTGCAACCTTGTCAAAAATTAAAAACCGATTCTGAGAAATTGTAATACTGTATGTATTATATAAAATAAGTTGAAATTTNAGAAAACAGAGAGAGAAATTTGGCCGAAACACTCCTTTATGGTCTGCACAGACTCTTTAGCTGCTCAGTTTTGTAAGTTTCGAATAGGTAATTTAAAATCCAGGGAGGAGATACATTTTGATTGAGACACCTAAAATAGGGTAAAAATACTTTTTTTTGTTGATTTTGTAGCCAAATTCAAGAAAGTTGAACAAAACTTTCCTCACTGTTTTTCGCGGACTTCTCAGCTGCACATTCGAACCAGGGAAAAAAATTTCAAAATATTTTTTTTCAATTTTCAAAAAAATGCCGATTTTGAAAAAACGGTGCATAATTTTTGGCCAAAATTTTTTTTGAGTCAGATTCAGCCCAAAACTTAAAAGTGCTCCGAAAAGAAATAAAATCGGAGCTGGTCGATTTTTGCCGTTCTTACCTTAATACTAGTATTGGCAATACAGTGGGTGAGACCAATGGGCAACACACGAGCTTTTCGAAAAAGTGTTGCCCATTGGTCTCAAACACCCATTGGTCTCACACGAAGGGTGTTGCCCATTGGTCTCACACGAAGGGTGTTGCCCATTGGTCTCACNGCATTTAAAGACTCGGACATGAAATTTTCCAGATTATTTTTATAATGTTTTTTTCTTAAAATATGGACAAAAATAAGCTGATCAGATGTCTTTTTATTTTCATTTGTCATAAAAAAAAGTATTTTTATCGCGATTTGAACATATTCAGTGTGATTTTTTTCAAATTTTGGAAATTTCTGACAATTTGAATCGTGGTTTCCAAAAAGACGAGATTAAAAAATGCAAATTGTGGAACTTGGGGTTTTGCGCTTATCCTTAAGAAAAAAAAAGTTTCACGATGTGCAGCGGAGCACAGGCATTTTTATCAAATTTTGAAAAAAAATTAAAATTTTCTAAGTATCTTCATTTCCAGCAAAAAAATGCCGGCGCTCCGCTGCGCATCGTGAAAATCAGGAAAAAAAAATTAATTGTCGGGAAATCCCCCCTTTCCGGTTAGGGAAGTCTTGGGGAATATATCCCTCCAAAAAAATTCCAAAAATAAAGTTGAAAAATCCATTCCAATGAAAAAAAATTAAAAATAAAAAAATAGGGTATATTTTTTTGGTTCGGTTTTTGTGTCAGTTTTGCGCAAGCTGCAACTAAAGTTCCGCGAAAAAAAGGAACGAACCGTAACACATGGTGTCTCTACTCCACCGTTAACATAATAAATGGTCTTTATTAAGAGTAAAATAACAATTTTTATTCAATATTAAAATTGAACTAAGAGTGCCGGTAGAGTACTTGTGAGCAAAATAAACCAATTTTGGCCTATTTTTAGGATTTCAAATGTCTAAAAAGTGCATTTTAACTTGATCAAAAACACATCAAAAAAATATATATTTGTGAATTCAGCACAGAAAATGGATTCATAAACATGTTCAATTAATCGATTCTGATTGGTTTCAAATTTCGACCAAATGAGAATACTCTGATGATCATACTTTTCTTAATTTATTCTAGAAAGAGCAGAAGAAAATAATTAATGCGATAATGAAATAAATCTCACGGTCAACCTATATATTTGAAAGGCGCTAGAGGACTTTTGAAGCAAAATAAACCAATTTTTTGCCCGTTTTTGAAAAGTTTGGACCCGATTTTCAAATGTCTAAAAAGGCATTTCTTGCACAAAGAAACATACGTACCAAAAAGTTATGTTATAATTCAGCACAAAAAATGGATTTCATAAAATTATTAGATAATGATCGATTCTGAATTGGTTCAAATTTTCGACCCAATGTAGAATCTCAATGAATCAACCACTTTTATTTTTTCTCATTTTATTTATTAGAAAGAAGCAAGAAGAAAAATTATTGCGAATGAAAATAAAAATCTCCGGCTCCACCATATATTTGAGGCGCTAGAGGACTTTTTTGGGGAGCAACAATAAAACAATTTTTGCCGTTTTTGAGAATTTGGCGATTGTACAATGGTTCTAACCGTGCAATTTCTTGACAAAAAACATAGACAAAAAAGTATATATTTGGAATTCAAGCACAAAAAATGGATCCATAAATGATTCAAAATGTATGATTCTGATTGGTTCAACATGTTTCGAACAATGAGAATCTCGATTTCATACAAATTAATTTTTCTCATTTTTCTAGAAAAGTGCAGAAAACAGTTTTTCATGGTGAATGGAAATAATGATCTCACCGCCCAACATATATTTGAGGCGGCTTAGAGGCTTTTAGCATAATAAAATCCAAGTTTGCCGATGTTTGAAGGTTCAAATGTCTAAAATAACGGCATTCTGACATACAAAAACATAGGACAAAAGGTATGTATGTGAAATCAGCATCAAAAAATAGATCATAAAATGATTAACCAAAATGATCGATTCTGATTGGTTCCAATTTCGGGATCCATGAAATCTCAGATGTTCATAACAAATTTATTTTCTCATTTTTTTCCTAGAAAGATGCAGAAAACATTTATCGGTGAATGGAATATCAATATCTCACGGCCCAACATATAATTCCACGGCTCTAGAGCGAAAAATAAGTGTTTCACATAGGATGTATGCCACCTTTGGTCAAAAAAATTATTCCAATAATGCAATTTTTTGTTGTTAATATGAATTCCCACATAGAGAGCTAATCCCGACGTATCTAGCATGTAAAAAAAATAGAGCTGGATCTGACTGCGGACACACTAATTCACTTCCTATGTCTATGCTGAGAAAAATAAGCAATTCAAAAAGTCCCTTTATGCCTACTAGAACCCCGCTTAATAACACGGTTTTCTGAATACTTTGTTCTAATATAAAATTCTAATTATATTATGAAATTTTCAACAATATATTAATTTATTATATAATTCAATCAAATTTGGGTACATCGAAAAAATATTGCCCATAGGAAAATTACCAAAATTTCAGATGTTGCCCATTGGTCTCAGTAGGTCTGAAAAATCAAAATCTCGAACAAGTGTCGCCCAATTGGTCTCCATGTTGCCCATTGGTCACTGGTTGCCCATGGTCTCCACCACACTATATATCTAACACGCTTTATATTTACGATGTGTGCCCTCTGTATGGACGAGAGGGAGAATAATGCCACTGTGAAATTCAGCCTCAAAAGTAATAGTTCGATAGAAATATGAAAAAAAATGGATCTAGGCTTCTGAATTGGTTGTGGAAAATATGTTCGCAAAAATTTTTTCAATTCGGACCATTATCGGTTATATGGAAGCTAAGATTTGCAAGGTTTTTTAATCTTACGATCAAACCACTCGAATTCACGTTGAAATTAATGATCCGCATTTGTCACACTACTCGTTCTTACAAAATTCTAATTATTCATCATGGAATTTGTATACAATTGGAATTTTTAATTCATTTATATCAGCAAAGGTTTAAAACAGAATCACTAATTGGCGCCATGATTTTCTTTCAAGTGCTAAATTTAATTTTCAAATACTTAGCACCAATATAATTGTTTATCTAAAACTGAAGGGATTAAAGGAACTTCGATTATAAATTAATAGTATCCGATTTTCAGTATCTCTTTAGCAATATTTTGGTAAAAGATTTGAGGTCTTCTGGATGAGTCACTGCAGATAGCAACATAAAGTCAGACTTGAATAGGAAGCCATACTTTGACAAAGTTATAAATCCGCCAAGAGTGGATAAAAGTTTATCCTTCTGACTGATCAATAACACTTGACCGTGCTGATAGGGCGCTAGATGATCGACCAAAAATATATCGAACCTTACGCGTATTTAAAATAAATTATATCACAGTCTCTTTATCTTTTGTCTAAACACAGTGGAAAGCTGATTTTAGACTGCATTAGATTTGTTGACCTCCGGTTGCGCTATTAAAAAGTTTAAAAAATGAAAGAAAAGTAATAAAAAAATAAAAATTATACTTATGTCCAAGGTTTCAAACTGTAAATAAACTGTATAACATTTGCATCAAAAGGGATGAATTTCAATTTCAAATGGTTACTTGACAAGCCGCATCATATTATAATAGCTGGAGAACTAATATTCTGAACTATTTACAAATTATTTTTTTATACAATTTGGCGTTCTAATCACAAATTTAATGCAAAATTATGCAGGTACGTACTTAACAGTACATGATGTCTTATGTTCTTTGCTCCTTTTTTCTAATTTGCCAACTCTGACGAATTTGTTCTAATAAAGGGTCATAAATGAACTGTTACATGGGTTATTCTATTTAAAAGCGAGCGTTAAGTCCGTATGAAAATGCGGGAAAACAATGGGTCATTCACAGAAATTTATAACAGGAATTAAGTCTGATAGTTTAAACTTCCAAATCCACTTATTAGTTCCACATTTGAAAATTATAAAATAAGGCTCAAAACGTATTATTCAATTTTTAAATGATGACCAAACGAGCACATAGATGATTTCACTTGTCCGAATTTGAGAACTGCTGCACGTACCAACAATATGAACTTAATCAATTTATGGCCAGTTAAACCCAGATGAAACTGCAATTTTCCAGACGTTGAACCGAACTGATGATATTATAGAACCTTATCATTCCATGATACCATGAAAATGATCACAGATTCAGTACCTGAACTAGAGTTCTCCAGTACACTGACCAGAAGACTGTTCCGTACCTAACCAAGTTATCGAAACGAGGCTACCGAAAATCGTAAGTTAAAATGGGGCATATAAATTATTAAATTCAAGTTGACGACGAGAAAACCTTTTTTGAGTTTATGAATTTTCCGTCTGCTTCTGAAACTTAAAAAAAATTGAATGAAGTTCTTGTTTTAATCCATGGGTCAACCTCTTAAATTTTGAAAAAAGGCTGCCCCCTTAATATTTTTATTCTTACGAACTCACGTCCTTCAAAAATAGAAATATGTAAACTCATCTGATTAACTCTCCCAAAAGTCATCTACATCCATTTCATTTGTGCTTCAAAAAATTTCAAATTAATTATAATTTTACAAGATCTTATGTTCCACAAAGTTTTTTTCAGCTTCAAAAAAGTTCCCGGTAAATTGTGAATGATACTGACCGCTAGAGTTAGGTCCACATCAAAACGTCTTAAATTTTGGTAACAGACATTTGTAACTAGTGAAAAATTAGGAAATATCTTGAATTAAAATGTCAATCGAGTTTTCATTTTGATAGTGATAGTAAAAATAGGTATCAAAAAGTAACACTTATAAAACAATGAAATTAAATCGATTTGACTTCATGAAAAAAGCTAATTTCTTTTATTTCATATTTTTTACAAAATTTTTTTTAGTTTTATTTAGAACATATTACTTAATATTATTTCATATTTAAGGTAAAAATGCGAGGATTAAAAATTTGCCCGCAAAAATCAGTTTAAAAAATAGCGGGAAATATGTCGCCCTGGTTCAGCTAGCGTTTTGAGGCGGAAGATTAGACAATTTCGATACAATGGATTGACATACAAACACAACTATTCAATCCACCTTGCTAATCGAATGATTTAATGTCCGCCAGAATTTTGTCAAGGAGAATTAGTTTTTCGATTTAAAAAATTAATCTTTGCAAATTTCTGATTTTATGACAACCCTCAAGTAAGGGCCTAAACTCATCTGAAGTCAACAATTCTATTCTTTAGGAAAATAATTAGCGAAAAGTTATTCAAAGAACTTTCTCTCAATAGTTAACTAACCATTTTGAAATAGATAAATAAAATTTTTCTTTCTAGACAGTTATGCAAAAATCGAAAACAACTTAATTTGAAAAATGGTCACTGCCGAAAAAAATCGGCAAACTTAAACTTGCGATTAATGTTCAAAAAACAATCATAGAATATTTTTCGAAAATGAACCAAATTTATGAGCGGGAAATGTTTAATTGGTATTTTCAAAGTGAATTTGTGCACAATAATACTAATTTAACTAGTGTTAATTGCAATTTGTGATAAATCTGAAATTAAGTGTTAAATTCTCAATAATTCTGACAATGTTAATTAATTTCAAGTTATTAATGAATAAATTAATTATATAAAATTAAACCATTACTTTCAAATTTTAGAAACTTTATGTTTTCACACTAATAAAGTCGCGGCATTGTCACAATATAATATAAAATATGATACAACATGTCAATTCAAAATTATATGTTGTAGAATGCCTAAATTTTCTGTAAATTTTTTGTGTCCGTATTATTGAATGTCTTCATAATTTAAGAATTTTGAGAAAGCCAGTTGATTTAAATTGCAATATGAGAGAAATCAGGCGCTAGTTTAAGCAGAGGAGTGTTTGTTTATTAAGTTATTAAGGATGTGGGGCCACGATAATGGGCTCTTTTTTACACATTTCCAAGTGAAGTTTCTGGGCCAACCTCGCTTCAGAAATAATCAATTTTTTTTCAAATACGTAGTACAACTCTTAAGGAAGGTGCAGTACTATTCAGATCGGGGCATCTTAATTGTAATAATTGTAATTAATCAAATCCCCTTATAACTTCCGATTTTCAATTTCTCTTATATTTTAATCAATTTTGGCTGTGTAAGTTTTGAGAATCGTGAAGTTATACTACAGAAAATCACAAAATCAGTAAAAAATTTATTGGCACCCAATTTAAGGTAAACCATTTTGACCCTTTGGAAAGTAAAAACGACGTTTCACACAATTTTGCGAGTTGCGAAAATCTATCGTGTTCAAACAATTAATTATAAAAACTTATCCTAAGCTTCATTATGCCTAAGCGCACTACGAGTTGAGAACGACGATAAAATATTAAACAAATACCCAGTTTAAAACATTTATTTTCAACTTTTATTCGGAACACGGCTATAGAGATAGTAAATCTTTTTTGAGATGGAGTTCCGTTGGTAAAATTTATTGAGCTCATTATCATAATTTAAAAAGTCGAAAGTGAATTCAAAAACAGTTTCTCGCAGTTTTAAACCTTGGACATAAGTGAATTTTTTATAAATTTGTTCATTTTTTAAACTTTTGTATATATGCAAAACGAGGTAAAAAATCTAAAGCAGCTAAAATCAGCTTCTACTGTGTTTAGATCAAAAGATAAAAGCGCTGTGTATAATTTTATTTTAAAAAACTCGTAAGGTTCGATATATTTCTTGGTCGACATCTAGCGCCCTACAGCCACGTCAAGTGTTATTATCAGTCACAAAGGAATAAACTTTTATAACCCTCGGCCGGATTTAAACTTGTCAACATTATGCTTCCTATTCAGTCTGACTTTATCTTGCTATCTGAGTGACTCACCAGAAGACCTCAAAATCTTACCAAAATATGCCTAAGAGGATATATCAATATAAATATATATACTAATCATATCTATATATATAGGAATCATATAATATGAATATATCATATATCGATAACGCGGGCTCCTGGTCCTTTTTATTACTAGATTGAGCCAACATTTTTATTAACCTCTCACACCAGAAACCGAGAATTCGCCTCACACCCAAAAGCCTATCTAAAGGCATACTTGAGCGCTTATCACGGGAAAACTGGAAAGAATCATTTTACTTTTATTTTCACTGATTGAAGATAAGGAAAAAATAAGTGAATAACACGTAACATTTTAAATTCGAAGTTGTAAACTAATAACGCGAGAGAAAAAGAGAGGTTCACTCACACTTGTCTTTTCTGAAAACCATACATTTTTTACAATGAACATATAAGTTTACAATTTAGGAGTGAACTTTAAGCTCTTGAAAGCTGGTCTTCAAATTTGAAATATGATATCTTGATCGCTTACAAAAACAATTATTCAATATCGCCCGCGCGTCGAAATATATGCAGTAAAATGGTTGAAAAATATTGCTAATCAGCGAACACTGCAAATCAGTACCACCTTAGTTCTATATTTCATCGATTTATCTTTGTCGGCCTTATTCGGGTTAAAATTGCCGTTCATTCTTTCGAAAAAAAGTAATTTTTTTGAAAACATATTTTTTTCATATTTGAGTTTCATAAAAAATCACTTGTGAAAAATTATTCTTACGAAGAGACTGCAAGATAAAATAAACTTATATCAAAAGAATCCTCAAACCTCCTAAAAACTTGCTTCCCTCAGAATTTCGATATCATGTATCTTTTCCAACACAATTAATTTTTTAAGAAATTTTGACGAAAATCCAAAAAAAAGTAGGAAAAAATAACTTCGACCGGCTCATTCGTATAAAATTTCAAACAATATTTTTTGAAAATAAAATTGCAAACTCTATGACAATATTTGAATTGTAGGTCTGTGACGGATGTTATTCTGCGCCGTTTTGGCTCCCGAAAATTTTTTGTTGCCCTTAGATAGTCAAACGGTGTGAGGGGGTTAATTCGCTTTGCTAACAAGCTCATCGATTGAATCTTAGATAGCTTAACCCCGAGCAACAAATATCGGTAAATAAATTGAATTTACGATTGTTAGCCAATTTTTTTTAAGAAAAAACTAGTAATTTAAGAAAAAGAATAAAATAAATTGATCCGATGAACAATTTTTATTATTCACAAGACATTTGTGCTCAGTTTTGAGCTATCTAAGACTGTATCCGGATGAGTTTTTTAAAAGCCGAATTAAATAAAAAAAATGGCTTGAAAACTAGTAAAAAAGGACCAGGAGCCCCCGTAATTGATATGTCATAAATTTGACTCATAAATATGGTATGAATGAATAACAATGTAAATTAAAAGAAAGAGTGCAACGTCCGGGAATCGAACCCCGGGCCTCCCGCGTGGCAGCGAGAATTCTACCACTGAACCAACGTTGCTTGAAACTTTCTATCGTTTAGTCAACTTATAAATTAATAATTAGGCCAGATAACACACTTCAGAGGAAATAGTGAACAAACAAAAGTCATCTCGAACTAAAAAACCTTTAGACAGTTGTAGTGTTCACTTAAAATAATATCAAAAATCTAAGTTATATAAGTAACGTTGGTTAGTGGTAAAATTCTCGCCTGCCACTGCGGGAGGCCCCCGGGTTCGATTTCCCGGACGTTGCATTTTTTTTTTAAATTACATGTTATTCATGTGGGCAATTTTGAAGGGCAAGCTTGACAAGAACCGCAAATGAAACTCACGAATATTTCTTAAATCGATAAATATATTTTACAGATTAAATTAATAATTTGCAAATAACTAAAGGGGAATAAAATTTTTTTTTTTTTTTTCTTTCGCAATCATAATGCTAACATACTTTTTCTTATTTGATAATCTTTGAGACAAGAAAAAACATTCAACCCCAGAATTAATCACATAAAAAAGGGAATCTCTTAAAAGTGATGAACTTCCACTATCATTTTTCATCAAAATCGAGAAAAACTGGTTAAATTTGAAATATCTAGCCAAACCAAAATCAGGATTAATTGGTCATAAATAAAATTTTCTGGCGATTCTGAAAAATCTGAATGAGTTTGTGCAAACCGTTTTGTAACGAACCTCCCAGGGAAGAGAAAGCAAAATGTTTAGCGATACCTTTCAAACGGTTGTAACTCTAAACGCTAGGGAATAATATGTCAGAATAATTAAACACTAAGAGATATGGAGGAATTATATAGTTATTGAATTATATGAGCAAGACAGTTTTATCTGATTATTTTTTATCAAATCGGAATTTGGTGATGATCTTGGAGGAGCTCCTGGTTAATTCTGCATCACTTCCAATCTAAATAATAATTTAAACTAAATCATTTAAAAAAAGTTTAACGCATAAATTTGAAAAAGATTGAAAAAATTGATTGGAAATAATGGCAGTTATGAAAAAAGCTTTTTTATAAATTTTCTGTTCAGTCAAAAACTCGACTGCCATTGATAAAACTTTCAGGACATAATTATGATCTGCTAAAATTTATGACATAGATTTTATTAAAACATTATTCGCTATTCGATGAAAAATTTTTGTTTTGTTTTTTTGATCAAGTTATTATTTAATAAAAATACTCTGGAAGTTCAATTTCCACACTCAGTGATTCCATCTTGATTATCATCATATTATCCGGCCGAAATGAGTCGGCTCTCATCTCCGTTAATGGGTCATATTTGGGTAATTCAATCCCCTTCTTACAGTCCATTTCCGAAATCAAAAATATTCTGACGGTCAAATTGTGAGCCTGGTCTTCGAACCAAACAGGATTGTAGGTACATTAGAACTCAATCGTTGAAATTGTCACACAAGAAATTTTTGAAATGTCGACTTTACCAATCATGCCCTGAAATTAAAGGTTTCAATTTGAAATTATTAAAAAGTGTTGTTTTAACTGGTAACCGGCAGTTGAGGGAAATGGTAGAGACAGTTTCTCACCTGTCTCGGTGGAATCGATTAAGTAATTCCTATAGATTACAAATGCAAATCAACCAGATCGTGTACAAAAACAACAAATGGAACTCCAACTACAATATCGTTTGCAATTTAATCGGTATCAATCAACTGCATTTCAAGTCGGCTATTAATTTTTGTTTTCTGGATTAAAGTAAACATTTTATAAATTTTCTGGAGTTCGGGGTCTAGTGTACCCATTTGGGTACGCTTAGCACGCCCCCTGCATTCCGTACCCAAATTGGTCTGCCTATTTTTTTTATTCATAGACCAATTTGGATACGGAAAGCACGGGCGTGCTTAGCGTACCGCAAATTGGTCTGAATAAAAATAATGTGAAAAACGCAAACGTCATGAATATGCGTCATTAGGGTGGTTGTGGAATCCACCGACTGCACTGGAAGCACAGTGCTAGGCAAAAATTATGCCCGCATCAGTAGGCAGTACCAGGAGACTATCTGCCAAAACTAAACCCCTCGGTACGTATTTTTAGAGTTTAGGGTTAAAACTTTCTCAAAAAGAATGATTCGACCATGAAAAAATTTTTGGAGCCTCCAGTGGTCACAAATTGAGTTAGAAAAAACAACTTTCGGGCTTTGAAACGCGCTATAATTTCTAGCCTATAACGACGAACCAGTAATTAGCGTTTTATGATAGTTGATTAATATAGTTGTTGTTATATTTGTTTCCGATGTCGCGTTAGCAAAAACAAAAGAAATATNTCATTGGAATGGACTTTTTTCACTTAATTTTTGAAATTTTTTTGGAGTGATATATTTGCCCAGACTTCCATAACCGGAAACGGGTGATTCCCGACAATTAAATTTTTTTTCCCGATTTTCACGATGTGCAGCGGAGCACAGGCATTTTTATCTAATTTAAGAAAAAAATTTCAAATTTTCTAAGTACTTTCATTTCCAGCAGAAAAATACCGGCGCTTCGCTGCACATCGTGAAAATCGGGAAAAAAAATTTAATTGTCGGGAATCACCCGTTTCCGGTTATGGAAGTCTGGGCAAATATATCACTCCAAAAAAATTTCAAAAATTAAGTGAAAAAAGTCCATTCCAATGAAGAAAAATTAAAAATAGGGTATTTTTTGGTTTCGGTTTTGTGTCAGTTTTCGCAAGCTGCAACTAAAAGTTTCGCGAAAAAATTGAAAACCGAACACATGGTGTCTCTATCACCGTTAAACATTAATAAATGTCTTTTAAGAGTAAAAATAACAATTTTATTCAATTAAAAATTAATAAAGAGGGCGGTAGAGACTTTGGAGCAAAATAAACCAATTTTGGCCGTTTTTTAGGATTTCAAATGTCTAAAAAGTGCATTTCTTGATCAAAAACACATCAAAAAAAATATATATTTGAATTCAGCACAGAAAATGGATTCATAAAATGTTTCAAAATAATCGATTCTGATTGGTTCAAATTTCGACCAATGAGAATCTCGATGATCATACACTTTTCTTTTTCTTATTTTATTCTAGAAAGAAGCAGAAGAAAAAATTATTGCGAATGGAAATAAAATCTCACGGCTGACCATATATTTGAGGCGCTAGAGACTTTTGAGCAAAATAAACCAATTTTTGCCGTTTTTGAAAATTTGGCCGATTTCAAATGTCTAAAAAGTGCATTTCTTGACAAAAAACATACGACAAAAAGTATATATTTGAATTCAGCACAAAAAATGGATNTTATATTATGAAATTTCACAAATATATTAATTTATTATAAATTCATCAAAATTATGGGTAAATCGAAAAAAATTGCCATAGAAAATTACCAAAAATTTCAGAGTGTTGCCCATTGGTCTCATAGGTCTGAAAAAATCAAATCTGCGAAAAAGTGTCGCCCATTGGTCTCACTGTTGCCCATTGGTCACTGTTGCCCATTGGTCTCACCCACTGTATCATATCTAAACCCACGCTTTATATTTCGATGTGTCCCTCTGTATGGACGAGAAGGGAGAATATGCCACTGTGAAATTCAGCTCAAAAGTAATGTTTCGATAGAAATAGAAAAAAATGGATCTAGGCTTCTGATTGGTTGTTGGAAAATATGTTCGAAAATGTTTTTAATCGGTAACTTATTATCGGTTTATTGGGAAGCTAAGATTATTGCAAGGTTTTTTAATCTTACGATCAACCACCTCAGAATCACGTTGAAATTAATGATCCCATTTTCAACTACTCGTTCTTACAAAATTCTAATTATTCATCATGAATTTGTTATACATTGAATTTTTAATCATTTTATCAGCAAGGTTTAAAACAGATCCCTAATTGCGCATGATTTCTCTTTCAAGTGCTAAATTTTAATTTTCAATACTAGCACAATAATTGTTTATCTAAAATGAAGGGATATAAAGGCTTCGATTATAAAATAATAGATCTGATTTTCATATATCATATAATATATATAGCCTATATCATATAATACTATATATGATCATATAATATGATATATCATTATCGCGATAACGCGGGCTCCTGGTCTTTTTTACTAGATTTGTCGCCAACACTTTTTTATTTAACCTCCTCACACCCAGAACGAGAACTTCGCCTCACACCCAAAAGCCTATCTAAAGGCAATACTTTGAGCGTTATCACGGGAAAAGCTGGGAAAGATATCTTTACTTATTTTCACTGATTGAGATAAGGATAAAATTAAGTGATACACACGTAACATTTTTAATTTCGAAGTTTGTAAACTAGATAACTGCGAGAGAAAAGAGAGGTTCACTCACCTTGTATTTCTGAAAACCATACATTTTTTACAATGACATATAAGTTTACAATTTTAGGAGT
>SCLH01002305.1:237290-274433 GCA_004367855.1 Oikopleura vanhoeffeni
TCCTGGTAATTCTGCCATCACTTCCAATATCTAAAATATAATTTTAAACTAAGATTATTTAAAAAAAGTTTAACGCTATAAATTTGAAAAGATTGAAAAATATTGATTTGAAATATATGGCAGTTATGAAAAACAGATTTTTTTATAAATTTTCTGTTCAGTCAAAAATCGACTGCATTGATAAAAATTCAGGACATTAATTATGATCTGCTAAAATTTATGACATAGATTTTATTAAAACATTATTTCGCTATTCGATGAAAAATTTTTGTTTTGTTTTTTTGATCAGTTATTATTTAATAAAAATTACCTCTGGAAGTTCAATTTCACAATCAGTGATTCCATCTTGATTATCATGCATATTATCCGGCTGAATGAGTAGGCTCTCAATCTCAGTTAATCGTGTCATATTTAGTAATTTCATCCCCTTCTTCGCAGTCCCATTTCCGAAATTAAAAATATTTCTGAGGTCAATTGTGAAGCTGGTTCGTTCGACCAAACAGCGATTGTAAGGTACATTAGAACTCAATCGTTGAAATTTGTCACAAGAAATTTTTGAAATGTCGACTTTCCAATAATGCCCTGAAATTAAAGGTTTCAATTTGAATTTATTAAAAGTGTTGTTTTAACTGGTATACGGTATACCGTATAGTATACGGCGTATACCGTGCAGTTGAGGGGAAATGGTAGAGACAGTTTCTCACCTGTCTCGGTGGGAATCGATTAAGTTATTCCTATAGATTACAATAAATTACAATAAATATTCCCATATGCAAATCAGCAGATGTGTACAAAAAGCTTACAAATGGAATCTCCAACTTAAAATATCGTTGCAATTTAATCGGTATCAATCAACTGCATTTCAGTCGGCTATTAAGTTTTTGTTTTCTGGATTAAAGTCAAACATTTTTCTGGAGTCGGTGTCTAGTGTACACATTTTGTTAAAGGCGAAGGTTGAATCAGCGACATTTTCAAGTTAAATTGTTAGTCAGGTGAGATCGAAAACTCCCGCGCAATTAACTCATATTTAAATATAATAATTATATAACTGAAATGAGCGTAGCTACGCCATGTTAACAAACTACCCATCCAACAACTGCCGAACAGAATAGTAAAAAAAATGGATAAGCTAATTGTAGAACTATTTTCTATCCTGCAAGAGTTTGTTTGTTCAATTTTACGGTGACATTTGTCTGTTTGAAAATATAGGAAAAAATCTAAAATTTTGAAAATGCGAATATTTTTTCGATAAACTCGTCCTCAATTCGCATTTACCACAAATTCATAAATATATAATGAAACATTTACATTTCAAGACATTTTTTTGCTTGGATAAAAGTTAGCAATGAACAAATTAATTCGAACAAAATCTATAGACTGGAATAGTTAATCCCGAGTGGTCAAGTCAATAAAATGACGGTCACCTTTGAATAATGTATTAAAACTACGTAATGTTAAAATTGAGACTCGATGAGCATTTTTCATCGAACAAATAATCATGTAATTACCAAAATTATTATTAGTAAAAACATCGAGTCTCATTCTTTCTTACTGCTTAAAAGTCATCTAATAAATGGAATTAAACACAAAAAAACAATCCCATCTTCTTGGTTTTCATGTCGCTCAAAAATGATACATGCAAATTGAATTCTAGAAATTCAAACTCTTTTAACCAAAAATTTTCGACCAAATTAAATTTAAACGCTGATAAATTCAAAAAATTTAATTTTCGATTTCTGGTTCGAAAAAACTCAACTCTCAGAAAACAAAGTTTTAGTTTCACTCTGAGTTAAAGTTTGAGTTATTCTGAGGCTACGAATGTGAGCCAGCATTCAAACTTTAAGAACTTAAACTTCTTAAAATTTATAAAGAATTACCTTTAGGAATACTAGATTTGGTTAGATTTTTTTGACTTGGATCTATGAAAAAGCAGCCAAATTTTGATAAAGTATGTCTAATCGAATCTGTCCATTCAATATTAACCCCATCCCTCATCACAGGAAACATTTGCCCGATTATTTCAATAATTTCGCCCAGTTGGCAAGATTGACCTGGAAAAGATTGAATAGCTAGGGCGGTCATAGCTACATATGTATAAGGTGGTTTATCAACTCGGTTATACATGCGACGAGTATTCATTGAAAAAAAGTTGGTTTTAAAAAGTCTTTTTTGTTTCTTTTATGCTTTAACCAAGTTTTTTGGTACGATTGTAATCGTGAAGAATTATATTTAATTTTTTATAGTGGCGCTTTTTTTATTGATAACTTTATATCACATTAAGAAGCGGGCACCTCGAGTGTCTTACTTTTACATACGTTACATTACTTTTACAAAGTAATTGCCCATAAATAGAAAAAATTTTATTCATATTATGGTTTACTCGAGCTGCCCTATACTTGTCAAGATCCTATGTTCAGGTTTATCAGGTAATATAAGTATTTTGTATATATCCACCGAAGTCTGAAGAATCCGTCTCAAAGTTTTTGGGCGCATCATAAATACGGGGGTTACAAAAAAAAATTTGTGTTTTTTTTATGTTGATTTCTCAAGTTGAAATTGTAGTTGAATTGATGAAATTTTTAGATTATCATTAAAAATCCCGTTTCCGATAAAGTTCCCGACAGCCATCGTCCAGTCGGCATAATGTATATGCTCTCCATCGGTTATGTTATAGGGGTCGAGATGCACCGACCGATCATTTTATAAAAATACTTTGAGAAAATGGGAGAGTTAGTAACTCTGAGTTACCCAATACTGAACAACTTTTGCGCAATCTTGACTATGTCTATAATAGGGTGGGAAATGCGATTTTCAACTAGTCCCAAATTGGTTTTGCTTGACTACAAAAATATAGTCAGTAACATTGCGAGTTCGAAAAAAAATATGAAAATTTTTTTTGAAAGGTAACTTTAGTTCAAAATTGTCTTCAAAAGTTTAGAAACTGTATTTAGACCAGCAAATTTGTGTTTCGTGCTTATTCCTTCATATCATAAAAACGCCGCAAAAAAGTTGTTTATTTAAAAAAAAGATTAAAAAAATTCGAGTTGCGGACGACCATATTTTTTTTTTTGGCAAAAATTGAAAAAATTCATTTTTGAAAAAAAAACAGAAAATTTCGATATTTTTTTTTGAATTTTTTAGTTTTTGACGAAAAAAATCGAAAATAAAGACTTTTCAGACGATCGTTGTTGCTCAACCCCCACCTGCACGAGATGTCCTACCCGCCCACCTGCACGAGAGTGTTTCAGAACACACACATAGTTAGGGAGCGGTCTCCAAACTTTGTTGCGGTCTCCAATATCGCCAAAAATGCGCAATATGGCAGGTTTTTGTGCCAAAAACCTTTCGGCAATATTAAACCTCCCCCTGTTATATGTATAATGAACAAATAAGATTTTATTTCGAGGTGTTTTATGTCAAATGTATTTTTGCTTTTAATTTTCAAATTTTTGAATAAAACTGAAGCCTTGGAACAAAAAAATGTGTACAAAATTCCTAGAATCATCGTTATAAATTATAACTTATAANGTCAGATAAATTGAAGTGAAAACACAATAATTGACGTCAGGATTGACATTCGTCATTTCAGATCGTCATTGAAGATAGAGAAGACTGTTTAACCTTTCTGGCCTAGTTAATTTATTAATTTTGTCCAATAAATTACGGGTATAGTAATGATTGACAATAACTATGGATTCGGACAACTGTTTTACAACGTTTATTTAATTAAATTATATTACTTGATTTTTTCAATTTAATTGTGATTCAGAAAACTTGAACATTTGTGTTATATCGCCGAAAGTCTTTTGCCAAAAAAATTCGGCAATATTGGGCATTTTCGGCGGTATTCGCACTGTCGTTATATGGAGACAGAAATAAATTTTTTCGTTCAAAAAATAAAACCGTGTGGGCGTTAAAATAAGTTGAAATGAAGAAAGTGACCAAAATGCGTAGAATTAAGTACTCCAACAAACGCAATCAAACTAAAGTTTAAAAAAGTAGATTTGAGAAATTTAATCTTAAAATATGACGTCATTTATGACGAGCACAAAGTAATTTATAATACAAATCTAAAAATTTTTTGACGATATTTGGAATTTTCAGCAATATTGGCACTTTGGGCGATATTGGCACTCAAAGAATTCTAGCTAAAAACCGTGAAATTGCGTAGGTTTTTTCGGCGATATTGGAAAATTCGGTGATATAAGGCCGGCGATATCGGGCGTCCTCCTACTTTAACCAATCTTATCTTTAAAATACGGTCACGTGATCATTTTGGGGCTATCGTGTAATGAGAAAAAAGTCTTAGAATTTTGGTCTCATCCTGCTCAAAGGCTTTTTTTGATGATTTAATTTTTTTGCAAAAAATAAGACTGTAATACAGTGAAAATTTTCAAAAAAAAAGAACGCACAACGTCAATTATCCAAATAGTCGATCGATAACTTTGTAAATATTCATTCATCTTGATTAAGGGTCCTAAATTGCGATTAAAGGCCATTGCGCCACGGATGGCGCAAAAGACACTACTGGAGTTAATTGGTGAATGGCAGCTAAATGGCAGAAATCAAGTCTACGAGTTAATTTCAAACTTACCAGAAAACTAGTAGTTTGCTGCCGAAAAAAGGTTAAATGTTTTCAATTTTGAGGAAAAATTAATTTTTGATTTTCCCTTCTGAGAGTTTCATAAGACGACAGCCTAGTGGACAGCGAAATTTATGCCAAAGAGACTTATTTAGAAAAATTTTCCTTTAAGATATTGTTATTTAAGAAACGAGATGAAATTCAGATTAGGAGAACTATTTGTTCGGGTTATTTTTCTGATTTGAAAAGATGGGAGCTTCCCACTTGATCAATTTCTCCTCTCTGTCTTGCCACCACACTCGCCACCTCCACCTATATCTGAATAGCACAATTAACTATACACAGTGTAGTAACTATTACACACCCAAGAAAGATTTTACCTGTCACGCCCTCCCTACTGAGCAGATCAGATCGAGGTCAAAGACGAACGCAAAGATAAGGGGCAGGTGATCCCTATCTTAGATATACCGTACTCTTATATCGTAGTCATATACCGTACTCATATACCGGTACAAAAGGTAATCGTAGGCTATCTATGTTGGGGCAATATAATAAAGGCAGTATTCATTGTACAGTAAGTTGCATTCTATTTAAATCTATCAATTAATTATGTGCTTTCATATAAAAATGACTCGATGGTTTCATCATGAGTTAATTGACGACCTTTAACCCTTGCAGTCACAGAGCCCTTTGAATGATCGAGAAAATGTTCACAGACTTGTTCACTGTTGAAATGTTCACTGTGACTTTTCTGTCAAGTTCATTATTTATTATGCAAATTTTATAAATCTCCTAGTTTTCTGTTAATTTTTTATAAAACACCTTTTTTTTGAAATTTTGAACGAAGGTCAAAAAATTGTCTTCATCATTTTTCCACCAAAATAAATTTTTATTATTGATAAATGGCTTCTAAAATTCTTTGAAGCATTTTAGAAAAATATGGTACTAAAACCTGACAACAATATGGAAAAATTTCAGCTGTCCTTATAAACAAACCATAGTAGTGAAGATAACAGTTTAAATTTAAAATATTTATTTGCGTAACTTAGAAGCGCAAAATTCTCGTTAATCGCATCGGAAAACTTTGTGGCATACGAAAAAGTATAATTTTCCACTGAAAAGTCGTCTTCAGCTTACAAATTGCTCAACTAGCACGCATTTTTAGTCAAAATGGCCCAAATTTTTTTAATGATTTTCGAAATTTTATTTTCCCAAAAAAATAAATTTTCATTATAATTTAATGATTATATTAAATTATATTATATAATTGATACAGCAAACTTATTTTCTCCTCAAAAAAATAACTAACGAAACAAAATGCAAATTTTGTAGGCTTTGGATCGCAAAATTGAATATTGAGGGGGGCGAAATAACGCCTGGTGGTTTACACTATGCATTCAAGTCGTAAGTCACGACCCGAAAAATTAGCAGTACTGAGGTAAAAAGTTGAACTTTGAATGAGAAATTTAATCGGCAATAAATTCCATGTTGTTGAAATTATATCTAAAATTTGGATACCAAATCCTTTACCGTATACGTATCCGCAAAGCTTGGGGATTACTGAAAACAAAACAAGTAAATTAACATTTTATTGTTTCCAAGTTCATCAGTAATCGATCGAATAAAGCTTCCAAGATTCAGTTATAATTTTTATTTTCGTTTCTGAACAGTAAACTACTGTCAGTAGTTCTTTTGGCTTAGATGTGATACTGAAGGGCATTCGGTAACCGAATTTTGGTTGATTTTTACAGCCAAATTTTTTTGATTAGCCAAAATGGTATTGAGACATTTCTCATCAGTCTGAAATCTTCCTAAAGTCTTAACCTAGTAATTTTAAATTCAAATGTTGCTCAAAGTTAAAAAAAAATGAACGTGTAAAATGAAAATTACAAAACCATTGAAAACCTGTGACAATAAACGTCGTCAACCAAGTTCAATTTATATTTTCCTTACAATTTTCCGCCTTTTACTAAAAATAACCATATCTGTTGATACTGAATTATAGCCGTACGTAAGCTTCAACGTACCTTCATGAATGTAATTTCGCCCTAATAAATCAGGACAGTTTCTCAAACGTTCTGACAAAATTTTTCAGATCTTAGGTGTCAGGACGTTCGAAAAGGTTGTGTATTGAAGTGGTTTATTTTCGTGCATTTGAATAAGGAAACGCGTTCATGAACACTCATTCAACTGCCTGAATGAATGAAAGCCACATAAAAACGACAATTTTCGCGATATTTGCACTTTCAGCAAAATGGGGACAGGAAGAAAGTTTCGCGATTTAGTCATAATTTGAACAGTTTTTTAATTTTGAATAAAGATTAACAAGAGTTTTAAAAGCATAGGATCACTAAAATAAGTAGAATTAAGTACTCCAGCAAACGAAAATTGCGTTCAATTATCGAACAAAAATTCAATTTCGAAAAATGACGTCATTCATGACGCACTTGAAGTTATTTGGGATTAAATCCTCAAATTGTGTAAAGTTTTGGCAATATTGGCACTGGAAGTATTCAGATTAAAATCGTGAAATTGCGGAGTTTTTTGTTGATATTCCTTTATCACACTTTTTGTAAATATCCCGGCTTTGATTAGCAAACGTAGTGTGTTTTGAAGTAGTAGGGCCGAGATATTTACAAAAGTGTGATAAAGGGATATAGGTCCCCCTGTTTTTTTGAAAAAAGTGCATTTCCAAGCGAAAACATTGGTTTTCGAGAGGGGACATTTTAACTTTTAACGCTGCATTTTTATGTGTGCAGCTTAATTCAGCCGCGACACTTTCAATTAAAAAGATGGGCATTTAAAATGAGTCGAGCAAAAGTGTTAACGTTATAGGCAACGAGTGTGATGATTAACGGATTCCGTTGACCAATCAAAATGAATATTTGCCTCTTTTAACTCCTTCAAAGTATGAAGTTCACACAAGTGAGTGTTTATTCGGAATAATGACAGAATAAATAAGTAATATGTAAATATATTTGAGTAACCTAAACCTAGTTGAACTATTTGAATTTCATAAATTAGTTATTGTCAGTGAAAAAGTAAATTCTTATTTCGAAAAATCTAGCTAATAAAATTTTCCAACAAAATACTATGCGACATTTTCCGATTTCGATATCTTCAAGCTGCTTTCAAAAAGCCTGATAATTGAAGAAAACGGAACCATTATTCAAAAAAAAACATCTCAATTAAGAAAAAAGAAAAACTGTTTAGTTTCATTTTTCATTATAATACAATCCACTCAGAGGGTCCCGCTACTACTGTGGAGAAATAACGCGTCTCTGATTGGCTTTCAGAGATCTCCCTCTTCAACATGATAAAAATAGATGACGAATCTTTTGCGTTGAACGTCGGTGGCACCGACTCGGTGCCCTCTGAGTGAATTGTAAGTTTATTTATTGTATATTCAAGGTTGATTCTTAAAATTTTTATATTTTCTGTTTATCATGTGATTCAAGTGTCGTGAAGATGTCTCTTTGAGGAGTCAGTGTCTGTGCAAACAATTTCTTGAAAATAAAGGATATACTCTATCGGCCTAGAAAAACCTATTTGTGGTGATTTTGCGGTTCTGCGAAAATTCGTTCTCACACTAGAGGGCGCTGATTGCGAAATAATATGGGATAAAAACTGTAATTTATTTCAAAACCAAATGATGAGAACTTTTTTTTTTGAGAATAATTGCATTTATTTAATGACTTTTTTGCAGCATGAAAGACTAAAAGGGATTCGTTGTTTTTACTGCAAGTTGTAGTAATTTACATAGAAAAATTGTCTGATTTATATGCTCAACAAATCCCTAGTTATACCTTTCACAGTTCATTATAGCCTAATAACCAAGGATAATTAGTATTCTGTTAAAAATTCACCCTAGTTTATAGTCGAACTGTTCTTAAAGTTTTTTTTGTACAATAAAAATAGGTTAATTTTTCGTATTATTTTATAAATATGAGTTTACTTAAATTAACCTAGATTATTTATTATTTTATAATTGATATGAAGGGTAGCATTTATTTGCACATTTATGCCCATCTGTTCAATTTAAAAATAGTAACGGGGCAGAATAATAATTTTTCAGTTGTAATAATTTTTTTGGTTCACATTTCGTTTTCAACTTTTTCATCTCATAATATTTCAAGTAGAAGCTCTTTTTCAGCATTTCTTTTGAGCTCATCGAGCTTCAGCTTTGCATCCCCTTCTTTCCTTCTTCTCCTCTCCTATACGTTCCATAATCAACTATAACCCAAAAATCAGGCTAAAGTCTAAGAAATTGCTCTCAACTTGGTAAGTAGAAAGAAATGTGGCGCGTCAATGCCAAAAAAGTAGACTCTTATTTTCACACTGGTAAATTTTTCTACTTTTTCTATATATATATTATTTAAATTTGAACCATCTCTAAATATTGTAATTTCAAAATTTCAAAGTTTTAAAGTTTCAAAAATTTATTTAAATTTCATTATAACTGTAAAACAAAATGTGCATGAAGATACAGATCTCAAATATTGATTCTGAAAACTTTTATTCAACAAGATTTAATAAAAAACACAAAATATCAGATATACTATCTACAAAGTATATAGCAAATGAGGTGTTAAACAATCCCGAAACAGAATATAAAACTCATAAATAAATACAAAACAAATTTTATAAATAATTTTTAATGGCTTCAACGTTTCAGGGATTTTCACCACCATAGCTAATTTGCTTTTTTAATTTTCATCTTGTTTTATTTCGACCAATCAGCAGGTAGCATTTAGCTTTATTATAATAAGACGGAGACTTACGTATATCCTGCTCATAGAAATTTTTTGCTGTTTTGACCATAAGAGTGTTTTTGTCGATAGACAACCTGCCTTTTTTTATTTTGCGTGAGGGAAAAATGCTGCCCGAGAGAATTTCCGTCCGGAGTAAGTTACCTCACATTATAAGTATTCAGAAGCAGGGTTTTTATTTCTGTTTATGCGAATTTTATTATTTTTGAAGTACATTTAATACGTTAGACCAAAATACAAGACCAAAAAAAACACAGAAATACAGTTAAAGCCTCAACCGTGGCCTATATAGTTTTGAAGCAATTATACTTTTAATATCCTTCCCTTCAAAAAGAAAAATTTTTATTTTCAAAAAGAAAAAGAAAAAAAAAAGTTTTTAGAACTCCAGATTTTTGAGCTAGTATTTTGGTTTTTCCAGGAAAAAAAAGAAGTTTATAGAAAGTGCCTATCCTAAAAAGCAACAAAAAACGAACTATTTTCCTGGCGAAATTTGAAACGAGTGAATGAAAATTAGTGATAGCGAAGAGAATCCCTTCTCACTATTAAATTCAATTTAAATTTAAATCATCTCTCCGGAACACATCAAAAACAAAACTGATCAATCAAGCTCGTCAGGGTTTTCGAAACATTCCAAATCGTAGTTAAGATCGATTTGAGTTTCTCTTAACGTTTTTGGAAAAGTTTTACGAAGAAGTTCGATATTTGCCACTGTTTTAAAGACAAGTGATCCTTTAATGAAATTTGTGAACTCTGCAGAAATGACTTTGTCAGTTAAAAAAACCTTTCTTAGCTGGTCAGGTAGAACTCTCCCGTATTTAAAAATTCTTGCATTTTTTTGCAGAATTTTTTTAATAAAGGGAGAATTGGCCCTTCGAGTTAGAACAGTTTTGATCGTAGCTGCAGTTAATTCACAAACAGATAGCGGACTTCCGAACTTCTAAACTACTTCTCTAAATAGAGAACTCCACTCCTCTATTTTTTCCATTTTTGGTGCAAATTCCTGAAATGCATGGAAAGTCAGCGGGAATTTAGTATACACATCCGGGATACACACAATCAAACGGGTTCTGCTGGCTATTTCGAACAGGGAGTACATCAAATGTGAAACCATAGCCCAGTTTTTTCAACATTGAATAAATTATTTGGTGTACCTAATGAAAATTGTTTTACTTTTTTTTACTTTTTTTTCTTTTCGTTGTAGTTTTATCCGATTTTTTTTCATCAAATTATTTAATCTTTTGTTCTACTGTATCGGGAAAATATCAGAATAAAAAACAAAGAAAAAAAATACCGATAATATTGTCCAGAAAAACGATATAAAAAAGATTCTGGGAGGAGCCATAGAGCTCTGGATTTTTTTAAGCAAAAAAAAAATAATTTTTATTTTTATATGAAAATGGATTTGAAGTATACAAGTTCTCTTCTTCCAGTATAATGTGTAAATAATTTTTATCATTATATACCAAAATTTTTCAACTCTATAGTTTATTTTCAATTTACTATTTATGGCGCCTACCTAACTTAGTCTTTTCTTTTTATGAATTTTATTATAAAGACTAAATATTAGTTAATTAAAACTTTAGTTGTACGTTCCTGATCAGAGAAAAGAAAGCCGAATTTTTATGATCTTGAAATAAAACAGGAAAAACATTATTTTTTCTACTCAAATTTGTTAATTCAGCTTGTTTTATTCCAATGGAGTCAGACAGAAAGCCTTTTAAATTTTTCCGAGGAAAATCAATGCACACTTCTCCTTTCTCATTGACCAGTCACGATATTGTTCGAAGTATTGACACACCAGATAACATACCTTATAAAAGTAATTTTTATGTTTTTGTGGTTTCAAGATTTTTTTTCTCTCATTATATTTTTTTTATATTAAATTAATATTTACATCAAAAAAGGGTTTTCATTGTGTAACTTTTATTGATTTTCTGCTCAAATTTTATAATTGTAAATTTATCAGTAGTTTTTTAAAAAAAGTCACTCAAAACCTTCCTAACAATTTAAGTTAACAGATTTCTTTTTTAATATTTAATATTATAATTCTTAATAAAAACATTGGGAAATAAGAATACTCACTTGAATTCGATGATCATTTGGTCCGTTAAGAAAACTATCATCAGAATTTTTCGCATTTAGTATCTTTACTAAGTTGTTAAACTCCAATCGCTCATTATAAAATACAACACCTCCAGATTTGAACACAGGCATGGCTTCAGATAGCTCGAATGTATAGCGTTTGATTTGCTCATTAGAGACCTCAAAACCTAATTCCACCTCCAAATTGTTTCCATAGTAAATTGGTCTGAACCCATGTTGAATTTGCCGATGCCCAAGATTCAACCCCTCAATGCGAGTATGATTCTTGATAAGTGATCTAGTGATATTATCACCTATATCATCCTCGTTATTGGGGGGCAAAACCTCGGAATTCGAATAATCACATGATCCAAATCTGGTGAACTTTCTAGCTCTTTCAGAAAAGTCTATAGAGCAATTTGAAGATCTCAGGCGCTTTTTTTCGTTTGTTAGAATCTCAATGCCCGAAATGTTGCCATCAGAAACTTCTACCGTGAACAAATTGTCGTTTGAGGCGCTTTCATCAAAATCCTCAGTGAATAGCCGTCTAGGCTGCAATTTAACCTCAACTTCCTCCTAAATTTTCAATATTATAAAAAATTGTGTCCCACCATATTAGAGCAAAAATGCATTATAGTTTTATTGTTCCCATCCTGTCAAGCTTATTTATTTATTTAACAAAACAAGAAAAAAAGAATATATATAAAACAATAAAGAAATTTTCTCATTTCTTAGTTTTTTTCTTTTTTCATATATTATAAGTAAAATACGAGTATAAACAAGTACAAATTTTTTGAGATCCAGCTATAAAAGAGCATGTTCGGATAACTTGCTAAAACTAATAATGAGAAGAAAAACAACACAATCTTTTTATATTTTTGCAAATTATTTCTTTTTGCAAATTATTTTTTCTGCAATTATTTTTTTCTCCATTAATTTTTCTATATACATTATTTTTATGTACAATAATCACTAATAGTCGAACCTGTTTCAAGATCTGTTCGTTTGGCAGATCCTTCGTGTCCCTCTGACCCTCTATATCACTAGTATTCAGAAAAACTTGAGCATTTGAGGTTCCGGGTAAATCCTCTGTATCTGTCATTTATCAAAGGCGCAGAATTTTCATCAGATCCTCTCATTTTCGATCTTTTTTTTTAATATAAAGACTCAAAAAACAAAAAAAAACAAAATTAAAAAGAAAACCTTTCTTATTTTAGATAGAAAAGTTGTTTTCCGGCTAATGTTAGCTAGAAAGTGACTAAAAACTCGCTGCTCAGCTGTTCTAAATACCCCAATCTCGAAACTCCTCAGGCTATAAAACATCTGTAAGGCAAAAAACTTCCTTCAATAAACCCGTTGAAACCATTGGTTGGATAATAGGCAAATGAAACAGCCTCGCTTTTATATTTTACGACGTGAAAATAGTGTCGCAAGATCAAGTTTTTTCTAATTCAAAATCCCATCATAGATAGCCTCAATAATTAATGTTAATTCTATCCATCCTATCAGTACCTGTTAATCATTTATAATGATCACAGTTACCGATACAATATTTAAGTCCCAAAATGATTGAGAATCATTAAGCGAGGAAGAATGGTGACAGAAGAATGGTGGCAGAGATAAAAAACTCTCTAGAATTAGATGTTTTCAAGTTCAGCCAGAATTTTAGTCTGGATATTCAGTTGTTTTTCTTTTTAAGGACTTCAAGCAGCTCACTACGGTTTTCCGAATTTTTATTTCTAAGTATTTGTAAGAAAAACAAAGGAGTCTAAAAACTTTTCAATGTTAAGTTTGTCTGAACTAGATGATCTGTACAATGCTCGTTTTGTTGAGATTGACTGTACATCTCTTGAAGTTAGACCCCACGACCAGAATTCACTTATCAAGGTTTGAGTCTACCAATATGTTTTAAGTCTTTTTCTCACTATATAATCTTTCTACAGGAGGATGTTAAACAGAAACAAAAAAAAATATTAGAAACCATACAAATCAAATAATTAATAGAAACTTTATTTTTCTTTGTTTTTCTTCTATGGGGGTTCAGAGGTCGATACTTTAGCAGTTAGATAAGCAGACCAAATGATTTAATAAAGATTTTATTACTATAATCTTTTCACCCTATAATTTATATTTTCATTCATTTAATATTATTTTTTACTATTTACTTTTAAGTTGCATGAGGTCTGCTACCTGTTGATCCAAGTCTTTCAACTTTTGTCATGTAAGGTTTTGGGACGTACTGTAACAACAATTCTGTCGCATAATTTGGACAATTTATATTTGACAACTCAGGATGTTGGACAAAAACGAACATTCTACGGCGGAATTTTCATGTTGTGCGGATCATTTATGTCTCTTTTTCGTTCTCGCAGCGTGAAAGAATTCGGCATTAGATCGGATGGACTTGCTCGCGGGGTACTATTTATAACCTCAGTTGATATTGAAGAAAATCTACCACCATACTCCTTGAGTAAAAAGGTTTGTACCAGGAATATAAATTTAAAATTAAGCATCTCAAAACTAGCGGTTATAAGTGTAAAAACACGCGAATTCTAAAAAGAGGAGAAGACTCCAATTAATCATATAATGCAGTTTTCCACCACTTATGCCGCCAGTAAGAAGATCACTTAGGGTAGCAAATATATCACCTTTAGATATTAGTTAAATGCTTCGTACTACCCTTTTAAACAAATTTGAACAATAAAAAACCAATATATTTAAAACAATTAGGAAACAGACAAAATCAGCAGAACATCCATCACTAAGTATTTCTATTTAAGATGCAACGATCATCAGAATATGACTCTTCATCTACCATGTTAAACGTTTCAAATCTGACTATGCAGTATCTGAATAGTAACTGTATGGTAAATCTCGATGACGCCTTTATAGAGGTAATCAAGTCACTTCCATGAAAAAATTAGTGTTTTTCCAAAAAATACAAAGTCTGACCAAAGTTTTCTTTTATATTTTTATGTTTTCCATGCTTCAATTCTCCTAAATTTCAATGCCAGATTCTGTAGCAAAATATCGGCTCAAAGAAAAATATATATATATTTATACATACATATATAGGATGCTATGGTTCAGAATTGTGACCATATAAATATGATATTGTTTTTCATGTTTTTCACATAATTTTTATTGTTCAAAACATCTCATTTTTAGAACGAGTATTCTGAAGATAGTACAATAAACACCCTTAGTCCCGCCACTTCCAGATTTTCAGGAGCTAACGAACCCATGTGTATTAGTGACCACGAAGACCCCTCCCTAGTCAGTTCTTTAAGTAAAGAGCCATCATGTGAGGGTAACAGATTCATCGAGGAGGACTCTAGTAGTAATTCTGATAGTCTATATCCCGAAGGTCATTTTTGCCCCTCAGATATAACCCTATTTGAAAATGAGAGATCAGATCACAAAAGTTTTTTGAAAAGATTTCCAGTTTTATCTGTGTTTCGCGCTTCTCAGCTTCAGAAAAAGTTGGGTGGCAAAATTATGTTGCTAAAGGCCGATAATGAGTTTTTGTTAAAAAACAATTCAAAATTTCTCCTGGAACCTACTATAACCGTTGAACATCGTTTCAAACTTAGTTATCTAGAGTCCTCTTTAGCTTATGATCTTACAAATCTCTGTAAATTACAACGCCATGTTTATGTTAATTTTCGGTGTCTTTATGGTAAGACTGCACTATACAAGGTTTGTGACGAAAGATGCTCAAACTGTCTAATAGCCATGAGAACAACTGATGCCGGTCATGGTCGAATTGGCTCCAGCATCAATGCTGGGATGGGTATAAATATTGGCCGAGTCGCAAAATTGTAAGAACTAAAAAATTAAATTAAAAAGCTAAAAAATTTCGTAAAATCATCTTTCTATTCCTAATCCAGAATTTTCGCATAAATGATGATGATAATCTTACTGTGACACTATACTAATTAATTGTAAAAACTAAGGTTTTTATTTAGCTTGAAAGGTATAATCGACACTGCCACTCTCAAAAATGATATCATTGAATATGGTACAGCTATGCCAAAAAATTCATTATATTCGATCAAGGGAGATGGTGCAGGAAAACTTCTGGAAATAGTAACTGGTGTTGGATCTGGATCAAGGACTGCATACACTCCTTTGACCAAATCTTTATGGATCTGTGTAGCTTATACAGTTGGTTTTCACATTTATGAGGGAGGCGAGTTAGGTTGTGTTCGATTAGATGTTGCAGAGTTGATGGAGCACTCAAAAGCCTTTTATTTTTTAATTTGCGGATTTTTAAGTAATGCTCATAACAAAGATTCTCCGAAATTTACTACTGACATCTGCAAGCGTGAATTTAACATCGAAATTACTAAGGTAATTCAAACTAGTCTTCTAAGTATAAAAAGTACAAAAATCCAATCCATACTTTCCAACAAAAGAGAAATATAATATAACTTATATATTTTTTCATTATTGTATTTATTTCAAAAATATTTTTTATTTTTTATATATATTTTTTATTCTTTATTATCTTAGACATTCTATATTTCTCTTATCGCTTAATTTTATATTTATCAAAAAGTACTAAAATAGTACCTAGTACTAAATTCTAAGAGCTAAAGAAAGAATTAACAAAACACTATCACAACATCTTTTGATTCATAACAAGTCTAACTATTTTTTATTAAACTAGTCTGAATTACGAGTCGCAGAGGTCCAAGCCTCTAGATGTCTTGAAGATGCTAAGCTGCTAAATCAGTCGCTGGGCTTCGGATTCAAAAAGTTTCGAAATTCTGGATCAGCCAAAACAATTAATGCTACAACATTGTCAGGCTTAAATTTTCAGTACGCTTTTGAGCGCGGTAATTTAATCACTGAGGGTAAAATGTCTGCTATTCTGGATTTTACAGATTTGCATTCAAAGTTTCCCGTGCTGTCTAGAAAGGTTGTACAACTAAAGGAAATACTACTCGGTGGTGAACGCACTGATGAGTTTGATCCCTGTTCCGATAGTGCATGTAATCAAGGCAAAAAGTGTTATCTGAATATAAAGGTAATATATATCTAAAAACCGTGTTAAAGGGATAGAAAGTTAAGAAATCTTTTTTTATTTTTTTCATTAATCTTTTCTTCTCTATCTTTTTATCCTTTCTTTTTATCACTTATCTAATACTATTAATTAACAACTATCAAGTAACCTTTTTTTTCTCAACTTTACATTTTATTATTATTAAGTCTGCTGAGCATCATATGCCTGAAATGACTCGACGTGCAGTACAACTTAAAGCAATATATTGTGATTTGGTAATGATAGATTTCGACAAGGGTGATGAAACAGTAAAATATTCAAATGAAATTTTATTGGATCCCAGTTCTCTTCAGCCAAACATCGGAGGTAAAAAAAAAATAACATATTTAGCCTACTCTCTCCGCCAAAACACTTTTGTTTAATAAGTCATTTACATGACTATTTATCATTTTTTTTCTTCTAAAGTGAGAAGAAAAAGAGAAAAAGAGTGTATGGCACAGAGAGCGAAAACAAAAAAATATCTCTTCTTTATAATCCATATGTCAGAAAACCTCAACTAACAAAATTAGAAAGAGCTAACAGATTTTTTATTATTAGGTACTTTGGGTGTTTTCAGCGATCCCTTCAGTTCAAAGTTTAAATTCAACAAGTTCTTCGCAGGTCTCCGTGGAGTAAATCAGGTATTCCCATACATAACTTTCTATAAGAAGAAAGATAACGAGAACCGACCTGGATATGACTGCTATGACGAGATAGAAAAACTAAAATCTAAATACATGCTGCTACCTGCTTATAGTATGATTTTTTCCCACAGTGGTCAGTCTCAATTTATGGTATTCTCTTATAATACAAAATTACCTAACTGTTGCACTCCAGAAGCCTGGTGTACTTATTAACCACTTTGTAATCATTTTTAGATTATATTTTTCAGTTCAGGTTAAAAAATCGATAATATTTAGAAACAAACCCTTCGTATCGCAAAAAAAAATAAACCAAAACACCATAACAAATCCTGTACAATTTGTTTTTATTTATGAACAGGTCTAGTTTTTGAGAAAAAGTTGATTGTGAAACATGGTCATAATAGTCACCTCTCCGATAAAAAAAAATGCATATATTTATATGAAAAGTTGTCAGAGATGCGACTATGACCCCTATGATACAGTGATAAGATATTGAGAACATAAAATGCAAAAGAAAGTGGAAAACGTACCAGATATTGGAAATGTTTTTATTTTATATTACTGAAATTAATTTCAGGGGTTTTTCTTGATTAAGAAAATTGAGTTTTTCAAATTAACCCCTTTGTCTCTGATCATGTCTTCGACTGTTATATCATCATCAAGTGCCATTCTAATAAGTGATAAATTGAATTGAAGAGAGTTTATATTGTGATTAATGGTATATTCCTCAATGCAATCTAATATTGATCTTATTATTATTTTGACAAAAATAACCCGTGTAGTTTTGTATTTTTCTTCAAAAACTACTTTCTCACTAAGAATATTGTCAATAGTAAAAGATCTGACTCTATCAACTACACCACTTAATTGTTCTCGAACCTGAATCCTATTTCTATCTAAAGCATCATGTCCAAAAAATATCTCAAGTTCAAAAGGGAACATAATTTCAAATTCGGGTAAAAACATATTTATTACTGAATTATTTAATCGTACTTTTTTAGATGGATTTTCAGTTTTTACTGATAATTCCCTTTTCATACGTTTCCTTCCCTTTTTTTGATCAATTATTTCAAGAGAGGGCATATTATTCATCTTTACGTATCTATTTAGTAATTTCATCACTTTATCCAAGTTTCTACTTTCAAAGAAGAGCTGAAACAAGGATATTTGATGAAATTTAATAAAGAATGTATCAAAATTGATTAAACTAAAACTACATGTGTCAATTCCAGGAATTTTATCAACTTCCTTTGATAATTGATAACTAATTTTTTTGGTACAACTTTCAATTGACTTCTTGAACTCGAAACAATCAATATTTTTGTCTATCTCAAAAAATTCCCTATATATAATTGATGTTGGTTTTATATCGTTAAAATTTGTTTTAACTTTACAGTTTGTTAATTTTTTACAGACAAATTGATTCTTTTTTGCATCATTAGCAGCCATAAGGGAAGCAAGACCTGAGTTTAAATCAGTACTAGTCGCAAGACTCAGATTGTTCAAAACTTGCTTAGGTCTAGGAAAAATCATTTTAATGCCTGAAAACTGTAAAAATTTACGTATTTTGTTTCTCATTGCCAGGTGTGCAAGTCTCTCACAGTCTCTAAAAATTTGTTTTGTTGATGTAGAAGTGTCAATGAAAATTAAAAGCTGATTATAATCAAAAGTTAGATATCCACATCTAGAGGTTATTATGTTCCAGAATACTGGAAATCTTACAAAATGTAAATCCTCTATTTTCTCCATTCTCCAATTTTCATAATCTTTTTCGTTTAATATGGTTGACTTATAGCTCGATATTTGCCTAATCAGTATAACTCTTTGATCATTCTTATCGTGGTTGATTTGAATAACTAAAAAAAAAAAAATTTAATAGTTATTTTTAATTATTGCCAAACATTCGTTTCCTTAAAGTCATAGTGAATGCGGATAGTTGCAATTTTATTTCCGAAACATAATTAGTGAGAAAAATCAGGGCATGATGAAAAATTAGATTGAAAATTCGACGCTCCCTTTCACAAGAAAAAAAAATAAAAAACAAAAAATATATTATGTTATCCATTTCACAACTGTATAACCTCTCCACAAAAACTTGAACCACATAGATATGTAACAATTATACGAACTAAAAAGAAAAAATGAGACACATGATGTCTATATCCCTGAGAAAAAAAATGAAAAAATATATAAAATGTATAACTAAATGCGAAGAAGAGAACTTCTCTTTATTTTTATAGCATATTTTTATTTTTATTTGACGCGCCACATAATTTGAAGACTTATCGGCCTGATGTACCCATAAGTTAAGGTTTAGTTGAGAAGAAAATAATACAAAGCAAAGAGTAAAAGTAAAGAATTTTATCTGAAAAGTTAAGTTTTTATAGAAATATAAAACAAAATAAAGAATCCCTCAAAGTCATCTTCCCGAAACATAAAGAATTTCTTTCCTTTCAAAAAAACAACCCCGAAAAACTTTTTTAAAAATCATACATTCTAAAATATATTCTCCCTAAATTTGACACAACCATTATATTTCAAACGTTTACAAAAATGAAATGTTAATTTTTTCAAAAAAACTTCTAATTCACGAGGAATTATTATTCACCGATACCATAATATTTTGGTTCAAAGATAAGGTTATTATTGATCCAAATTGTAAAAATAATCCGTCACAACAAAAGGATTTTGATTCATTTCGTTTAATTAAGAGACATTTGACTAACCAAGGCAGACGTTGTGGCTATGTAACGCATCATACCGAGCATTGTTATCGAATAGTCTGAAAAATTAAATTATTACCGCTGGGTTCCTCTAATTCAAAAAAACACATGTACAAAAAGTTGTATTTGAAAACCAGAAGCTCTCTAAAAAATAATACAGTATAATTTATACCAGAACTTGTGGCATACAAGATGTTTATAAGATAGCCGTTCTCAGAAAGGGTCTTACAGGTTTTCAGCATTTGAATTCTGTTCTAGTTATGAAGAAAAGAAAAATTAATTATTTGCAAAAGTTTTCAAGGACCATAACTGGCGATTCTGGCGTGTTTTCTGAACGTGTAACGTTACTTGTTACCTTTAAAGTGCACGTTTTTATCTAATTTTATTTTGAAATATTCATTTTTTTGTTGCCGGAATGAATTTTCAGTGAATAATCTTAAAATACTGAACCTATTTTATCCTCAGTAAAATTTTTATTTCATCCGAATTATTCGAAGTTTCGATCTTTAACTACCGAACTTACTTTGACAAAACATCTGATTAAATGAGTATCTTGATGTAGGTTAAAAACGTTATTTAATGTTTTATACTTTTTAGCGCCATTATCTTTTATTTCTTCAAAGATTATTTTGATGAGCGAAATTTCATTTTTCATCAAAAAAACAGGGCACGTTTTCTTATAATTTAGGTCCGTAGAATAAGGTGCCATTATATATAAACTTCGATTTTGCAAATTTTTCTATTTTTTTAAAGGAAGCCAATAAAACCGATTAGGTACCAATCAACATTATTCAAACTGAAATGGTCACATGAGGCACTAAAGAACTCAAATGAAAAAATGAATGTCTTCTCATAATTTTTTCTAACGTTTCGCTTTTATATTCAATTTGTTACATTAAATTTAGCATTTTCAAAGATCTAGTATTTCTTAATTTATATTTCGACCACAGTGAAAGTTAAAATATACGAAACATCCTAGTCACGGATCTGTGTTTGACGCAAAACTGAGCATTAAAATATGTGCAATTTGTTATCAAAGTCACGTTAATTACTTTTTTTACGTTTATCTGAATACTTATAATGTCTTTTAAAAATTGATTGTATCTACAAAAGTACCAAAAAACCCTTCTAAACGCCTCTTTATGCTGTTATCGGTATTTCTTGACCACCTTGGTTCTGTATAAAATTAGATTTTTCATATTGCATGTCAGCAGCTGCAAAACCGATAAGAGCATTTTGCATTTTAAATAGTTATGATTATAATTGGTTAATTAATTATTTCAATTATAACGTTTCGCTGTTAACAAGTTTTTGTTGTATATTTATTTCTGAATAAGACAACTTTCACAACTTGAGGACCTCTGTCACCTCACACACGAGGCGTCAGAAGGTGAAGCTACTTTTTCTTGATTATACCCGTCGAGACGTAATTTACCAATGATTGCTTGAAGGGGGTGGTCGGATCGACCTTTTACGGGCGTTTGGGACACTTACTTTGCAAATTTAATATTTTTCTGAGTGACGTGGCTATGAAAAAAAAATAATGGCGTAAACAAAAATTCCTATCTCCTCAATAAATTTTCTAGAATTAGAATTTTTTAAGAATTCTTTTGCGATTCAAACGTAATGGTGGTCTGATTAAAATGTCCTAATTAGCGGTATTATAAAACATTTAACAGCCTTTTATTTTTTTGGTAATAAAAAACCTATTAAGACAGTAATTACAATATTTCTCAAAATTGGCGCACGAGAGCATTTTAAAGCAAATTTAGAAAATTGAGCGGGGCGTTTTGTTTAAATGAAAATAATTCTGATATCTCAATTATACATATTGTTCAATAAAAACCCGCGAGGAGATAGTTTTCTGCGTTTTGAAATAAATGGCTCTCTAGCAGCTGGAGTCTAGCTCTTGATTTTATGTCCGAAAAATCACTAACTTAACCTCCACCTGCACGAGCGTGTTTCAGAACACAGAGACCAAAAATATTTTGGGGAAGTGTCATTTTGGCCGGCGGAATATCGGAACAGACCCAGAATTTTGGGGAGTTCTAGAAATTTCTCATCAGACCGGAAGTGCATTATTTGGATGCAATTTTTTGTTTAATGCAGTTAAAACAGTACTGGAACAAGATAATAATCCACAAGGTAGCAAATTTTATTGTGACAACGGCCCTAATTCTGAAAAATCAAGTAAATAAAGTTTTGTATGCTCAAAATCGAAGTCTGTGCTCTAAATTGGCGTTTCAAAAAGTCAGTTTCTGAAAAGTCAAAACTTTTTTTTGTGCCTAGAATTTTTTTTTCTGGGTCAACGACCCCCGCGGGGCCCCGTGAGGTCAAAGAATTTGTATCAAATACTGTAGTTCTCTCGTTAGTTTCACCGGTGCGCTCCCTAACTTTGTGTGTGTTCTGAAACACTCTCGTGCAGGTGGGGATAGGACATCTCGTGCAGGTGAGGGTTAATCCAGGTCAACTTGAAATTGTGCACGCAAAGTCAAAATATGTGAAAAAGGTCACCATCTCCACCCCTTGACTAATTTCGAAATTGACCTTGAAATTATTTAAGAGGTATCCACTTTATTTTCCATAGAAAATTATCAGATTGCAGCCTCATTTAGGAAAGTTTGAAATTATTTGCGCTATAAAAATCCACGTTTATTATTTCGCGTGATTTTTTTGTTTATAAATTATTTTTTTATAATCATTTTTGTAAGTATTTTTGATTATTGCTCTCGGTTTATTTCAAGTCGAGTTCAAATTTTTAACAAAAGCTAAAAACTTCGTGAATTCAGGGTTCAAATCGAATGCGGTGAAAAGTAATTAAAGAATTTTTTATTATGGATAGAAATAAAAAAGGAGATGTGATTCAACTTCGGGAAATTTTTTAAATACTGATTGCTTATTGGTTCCCGTTTTATTAACATGTTTTGAGCACGTATTTCGACTAAAAAAATCGATCATGATGCCCGAGTAACTTTAATCTCTCATTCCCTATTCTTCTAAAAGGCAAATGAGAGATTTAAGTTACTCGGGCATCATGATGGATATATGGAACAGAATTCTTTTGAAAATTTTTTTTTCATTTAAAATGATTAAAAAAACGTTTTTTGAGAATTTGTGACGTCACTTTTGAGAACCCCTTTTTAATTTAAATCTATAATAAAAATTTCTTTAATAACTATCACCCTCAAAACAAGCACTTTGTGGAATTCAGTTAGCCATTTCCACATCTCGATCATTTTACAATTGTAGTTTAATGAACAACAAATTGAATCTCAATTTCAAAGACCTCGAATTCATTCTCAAACACCATCAAAATAAACCTCGAGTTTGACAAAAAATAATGGATATTTTTCGCTCTTTATCACATTCAGTGTCTATAATAAACCAATGATTGATAATTGTTATGTTAAAAAGTCAATCTCGCGGAGCCTCTTTGCGAAATTTTTAAATGAATTCATAACTCTCGGTTACAGACAAAAAGACTACACTCATACTTTGTGTCTTTTAGAACTGGCTAACAAATCATGAGTCATAAAGATAACCACACCGCAACCGACCACGGCAGAATATTCGCGTAAAGTGCAACTGGATGTAAATTTCTGAAGACCTTGATCTTTCACTAATTATTTAAATTGTATTCATGAGGTTTCTCGTGTATAGAAAACGGAGGTCATAACAAATCAAATTGTAACCTTGTTATGTTCGCTGAAAAATATTCATTTGTTTATGAAGAATCCTAATTCAAGATTAAAAACTAATACAGGGGGGGGGGCAATATCGCCGAAAGTTTTTTGCTCAAAAATTTCGGCGTATTGGCGAATTCGGCGATATTGGGCACGCCTTTTGTACTAGTGGCTGTGTATATAACGAGAATTTTCCTGCCAAAAAATTTCGGAGATATTGGCAAGTTCGGCAATATTGGGCCAGAGATATTGAGCCCTCCCTGTAGTTATTAAAATTTCAGTTTTTCCGCGACCCCGTATCTGGTCACCATATTCCGATCGCAAACGATCCACAAATTCAAATGATGATGAATGTGCGGAGATGTATGGCCCGGTGTGTTTGTTCAACATGGTTGCTTTTAACAAATTAAAACATTTTCAACAATAATTTTGATATGTGTGACAGATAATCTGTTGACAAAACGTTTAAAAAATATTGTTCAACAAAAAAACACTGTTTCACATCTTTACAAAAAAATTGAAATTTTTGAAAGATCATAATAATAATTAAGGAATATTTGTCTCAGTTAAAATATACTTAATTTTGTGACAAAACCAATGTTTTTTGTTGGAAAATGTTTATTTTGAAAAATTTCCATTTAAAAATATTTTATTTCAATATTTTTTGTGGAACAATTTTGCCGTTTTTTCAGATTTGTTTGATAAGTTAATAAAATCGGTGCAGCCCGTTTTGACTTCTGAGATTCTTTACTTTAAATCGCTTTACAACAAAATGAACGCATAACATCATCATCGGATTTGAAGACGTTAGTTATGTTTTTTGAGCTGTATAATTGTCGTGTACCGGTAACGGGTAATTTAATTTATCAACTGCAGATAAATGTATTACAATAAAAGGTTACAAAATTCATCTTCGTCATTTTTGGTATTTTGTTTAATGCTGAGGTTGTAGCTATCTTTTGATCAATAAAAATGATCAAAGTCAATTTACTTTTACAAAATAATTAAAAAAATTTTGAAATTATTTCTAGCCAGAAATTCGATTTAGTTGAAGGATTCAAAAAATAAATAAAAATTGTGTGTACAATATTGTTGGTGACGATTTGAAATAAGGAATTTCCAAAGTCAAAAATCGGTTTCAATGTGTTAAGGCTTTCTTGTAGCGAATTTTTTTCTGGTCATTTTAAGACGAAGGATTTTTTTCTTTTTTGCGAAGTTGAGCAATCGCTTTGAAAATATCACCAATTTCATGATTTGAGAGAATGAAAATGTATTTTGCTCTCTGGCACCCTTAGTATACATAATTAGCCCATGGTTGTCAATACTGTCATCAGAAAGTCGACTACGAGCAATTTTTTGATGGTATTTTCAAAGCGATTGCTCAACTTCTCTCGAAACATATTAGAATAATTTGCTCTCTAGCACCGTAAGCGTACATAATTCACATATGGTTTCTTATACGTTCATTAGAAAGTCGGCCACGGGCATCATTTTGGTGAGTCTTTTATACAAATTCGATGACCTTGAGATTGACCTTCAACTTTGACCGGTCATTGTGGTCGACCGGGTGGTCATTATTACGTGAATCAAAATACCTAGAATTGTATAAGCCTTTTCTCCTGATTGCAAGAAAAAAAGAGCGTTAGCTCCTAATTTTCAACTTTCACAGCTGGCTAAAGTTAGTAATGTAAATTTGACCTTAAAATCAATTTTTTTTGAAAAAACCCTAGGTCTTAAAATGACCAGAAAAAATTCTCTGCAAGATAGCCTTAACACATTGAAACCGATTTTTGACTTTTGAACTTCCTAATTTCAAATCGTCTGTAGGATTAACACGACCGAGAGATTCAGAAAATGATTTAAAAATTTATACGACTGAGAAATAGGCAAAATACAAATTTTCTTGAATAAAAAATATTACGCAAGACATGTTTTCAAAATCAATTTGATCTGATTGGCCAGAACAAACTCGCACCTCACGACGAGTATACGGAATTAACAGATCGGGGATTGTGGTAATTTGTATTTATCTATTATTGTTAGCAAAGCTTTTTCCGGTTGAAATAATGGTTCCTTTACCTTATATACCTCCGAGTAGAGTTGTCTAGTACCCTATAATCTGTAATAATTATAACGTCATCAGTATTTAATACATATTAGTGTAAGCAGAGCCCTTTCTGGTGAAAACCATGGTTCCTAATATTTTCATTAGAAAGCCGGCCGCAAGAATTCTTTTGGTGGGATTTTCAAGTCGACAGGTTGATTTGTTGGCCTGAAATTAAACAAAATTTGAAAATTCAAATATTTCACTATAATTTTCTATAAATAATTGTACATCAAATTATCCCGGTGGAGATTTAATTTTATTTAATACAAGGGAGCCCGATATCGTGAAAAGTTACGGCGATATCGGGACGGAACTAAATTTATTTTTCAAAAATAAAAAAAAATCTGAACGTTCGAAATGACGTCACAATTTGAAAGGTTTTCCAATTTTATAAGGAGTTTAACAATAAGTTAAAATAACGTAAAATTACAAAATTTGTAGAATTACACAATCAAATAAAAATTCAGAAAAGTAGATTTGGGAAATTTAATCTTGAAATATGACGTCATTCAGGACACACTTTAAAAAGTTTGTAATGAAAACCTCAACAGCCGCGCAGTTTCGGCGATATTGGCTCTTTTGACGATATAGACAATGGCATGAATTTAAGTAAAATCGTGAAATTGCGTGTGTTTTTATCGGCGATATTGACAAATTCGGCACTATTGGGCCGGCAATATCCCTTTATTACACTTTGGTTAGAATGCGTAGCCAGATAAAAGCATCGATAGAAGAATTTGCTAGAAAAGTCAACGTGGCTACGCATTCTCACCAAAGTGTAATAAAGGGATATAGCTATATCATATAGGGCATTCCCCTGTAGAAAACATTTTCAAAAATCTTGTATTGACAATACAGTATTGCAAAAAATAATTTTTAGTTGAAAGTATATAAAATTAAATTATTTTAACAAAATTTATTGCAAATAAGCGTTTATGAAAAAATTTAAATTGGTCATTTTAACTGTTTGGTTTAACCAGTAGTTTCTAAATCTAAGTGTTAGCACACTGTGTTGCTCTAGTGATTTAGATACGTTCAAATCTAGAGGAGAGTCACCCTGACCAGGGGTCGGCAGATTTTTTGAAATCGTTTGCTCTGCTCTGCTCTAAAAAAAGTAGAGCAGAGCAGAGCGGTAGAGCAGAGCAGAGCAGAGCAAACTCTGCCGACCCCTGACCCTGACCTAGGTATTGTCAACTATAGTAGATGAGTCAAAGCACACATTAGTTAATTTAACTTAGCACAGCTGAGTAGTTACAGCACCAACCTCTAAAAAATGTTGTAATTTAGAATGAAAATGATTATTTGAGCAAATTTTTGGAAGAATTTTTTGATACTTGACAAAATCTATCTAAAGCGATTCGAATCTTTTCATACGTATCAAATGTATCATACGATATTATTTGTTAACTCTGTTCAGTGTATTTTTCTAAACTATTATATCTCCAATCTTGAAAAATGCTAAATAAAAGCGAAACGTCGATTGAAATTTTAATCTTGATAAATACCAAGTAGCTAACCTTACCAATTTGTTTTTTATCTATCTCTTCGATAATCCAACCTTTCTTTGAAAGGGTATTTTTTGTTCATAATAATAATTCGAATATGTAGACGCTATCCACCTATGCGATCCACCTATTCGATAATCAATGCAATTTTTTTATTATTGGGATCATTTTATTTGGTCACGCTAATTCCCCTAAGGTCAAAGAACACTCATAAAAAACTTTTAAGTTGGCCACAATTTGTGCTTTCCGGTGCTCACCCAAAATATATGATAAAAACATCAATAAATTGATTACGGAGCCTCCTCGCACATATATGAGCCACTTTTTAGCGAGCATTTTTATATAATTCGGCTTTTGAAAACGACTTAACCGATTGAGTTTTTAGATACCTCAAACTGAACACAACTATAAAGAGAGAAATAAATTAAAAAATTCACGGTATGCAGAGAAACTTTGTTGATATTTATAAATAAACAGAGTTGTTTCCTCAAATTATTTGTATAGCGAGTCAGTTTCTAGAAATCGGCGTCTTTGATAAATTTTAGAGAAATCGGAAAAAAAGCAAAATAAAAAATGCTTGTAAGCCTTACAATGTAAGGTTTTTGATAAAAAGTTTTCATTAATATTATTAAAATTTTCTAGAATTTTAATAATAAGTCTGCAGACTATTTTTGTTGATAAATTTTTCGATGATGAAAATATTTTCGCCTAAATTAAATAGCCACTGGAGTAAGGTAATAACCGTTAATTTTTTTGACCCAGCATTTTTCTTAATTATGTTCAAGTTGGAGCTATTAAAATATCAAATTCACTATAAATTTGTTTTTAATTGTTAGCTAGTGTTAAAAATTAAAAATCACTTGAGAAAGGCAGTAACCAAAAATAAAACAAAAACTCTTGTACCGAACGCAATATTTTTATTGGCCCCAAATTAAACATATTAAAAAATGTTGAACAAAAAAAAATTTTCCGTTCCTACCCTACACTAGACAGGGGTCGGCAGATTTTTTGAATCGTTTGCTCTGCTCTATCCTGATTTTTCAAAACGTTTGCTCTGCTCTAAAAAAAGTAGAGCAGAGCAGAGCAAACTCTGCCGACCCCTGCACTAGACTTTACTGTCCAAGGGTTAACTTTCTCCCCATATCACTTCGGATGATTTTTGTTTAATATGCATTCATGGGAATAATTTGAATAATATACGGAGGAACTTTAACTTAACAGTTTTGTTACTAAAATCACAATGAAAAATCACAAAACTGATAAGCAGCAACGCTTAACCATCACTTAAAAAATATATGTCATCATCTCCGGCAACGTTATAATGCCCCGTTTCTTGAAATTTAATTTGAGATTTTTTTGATAATTCATATTCCGAAAACACTTAACATTTTATCAGTCTGAACTTGAAAATTATCATTTTTGAAAGATAAAAACGGAAAATTTCAATCCATTTAAATTACGATAAGATTTTAAAAATTTCGGGTCAAAAATTTCATCAAGCATTTAATCTAGATTTTAAAAATGTCATTTAGCATTTAATCTAATTTTCCCAGACTTTTCCTGAAAGCTGCAATAATGGTAACCACAAGATGACGTTCGGAAATTAACTCCAGATTCAGTCACTTAATAAACCGAATAAATTTTAGGTCATATTTTCAGCTGAAAAGGCGACGTAAAGTTTCCTTATTTTATTTACTTGTGGTCGTCCATTGCGGTTCCATTCGCAAGTTAATTTATTAAAAGTACTTTTTTTGAAAAAATGATAACTTCATGAAGCCACCAAATTATGGTAGAGAGCATATAATGTTTTTATATGTTTTAAGTAAAACAATTGTGGCAACCGGCTTCTTAATGTAACAAACGTCATAAATAAATGCAAATCAATCTAAAAAAAATGATGGCTCGTTAATCCGCCTAAAAATTATCCACCTAAAAATAATCCGCCTAATTTTGATTATTAAAAAAGTCAATTTTTGACTTAACTTTCTAGAATTATGTTGTTTTCTGGCGTGCATGAAGAAAATTATTACCTGTCAAATTATTTAAAAAATTAAGTTCCCAGAACAATAAACCTTATTAATTTGGAGTACCAAATTTTTTCAAAAATTAGGCGGATTATTAATTAGGCGGATTATTCTTAGGCGGATTAACGTTCCCTTCATATAATATACCGTATAAATTGAATACTTTTGACCAAAAAAGTTGATTTCCTTTTTTTTGTCTTCGAATATATCTAATCTGAAATAAAAAAGTAAGAACATCTTTAATCCAACCGAAGTGACTCTTTATAATTAAGATAGGGTGTTCAAATCGTTTTAATTTCGTTTTGTGAAAAAGGCTTATCTTATTTAGTTCTTGGATAGCTCAAACATTTCCAAACTTTTACGAGAATGAAGTTTTATTGAAAAAAATTAAGGAAAGTTGAAATGTTAATGGTTTGGACACTCTATCTTTATTATAAAGGGGTCACTTTAGTTGATTGTAGACATAGGCCCTCAGTTCATATATATCCCTTTAACACCTTTTTGTTAATCTAGGATGTGCAGGCTGAGGAAGCCAATCCTCACACTCCTAAGACCCCTCCTAGCCACTCATGAGGCCGCTTTTCAGCCTGCACATCCTAGATTAACAAAAAGGTGTTAAAGGGATATCGTGACTATTTGAATGATACAAACAACGCGGGACACTATCACCCAATCACAACCCTGGATTGCAGAATAGGTCGATTTCATAGGTCAGACCAATTGCTTGGATTTTTTATTTGTAAATATTGCCGGAAAAGCTACTCAATTAAACGATATTTAGCTAAAATCCTTTAAGTGCTCAGATCACCGAAAGTGCCAATACCGCTGGTTTTATTACAAATTACTACGAGTGCGTTATGAATAACGTCAGTTTTCAAGATTGAATTTCCTGAATCTACCGCGTGAGTTTCAAGTGGTGAAGTAACCAAAAGTGGAACGTTCCACTTTAGGTTTCTTCGCCACTTGAAACTCAGGCGGTACTAATTCGAATTTTTGCTGGATTAGTCAACTACTAAATTCAGAATTAATAATTCTTCGCATTTTCGTAGTTGAATTCATTTGAACCTATCGTGAGACTTCCTATAAAATTGAAAAACTATTTGAATTATAAGTCATAATTTATGACGTCATTTCGAACGTTTACCTGCTTTTTAATTTTTGAACAAAAAAGTTTATTTCTGTCATATCCCTTTATGACCCTTTGATTAATCTAAGAGATGTGGGCTGAAAAGATAAGAAAGCGGCCTCATGAGTGGCTAGAAGGGGTCTTAGGAGTGTTAGGATTGGCTCCCTCAACCCACATCTCTTAGATTAATCAAAAGGTCATAAAGGGATATCGCCGAAAGTGCCGATATTGCATTATTTTGGCGATATTGGGCCTCTTCTTGTATGAGTTTACTACGTTCTAAACCGCCCAATTAATTTATGAGTGATAATCAAGAATATGAATGAGAATTCCTCATGTTTTCAGCTAGCGAAATTTGTGTTCATGATTAATCCATGGTTTTTTCATATTATTTCCGGTTAACCCGTAGCCACCCTATTCATGATGCAATAAAATTGACATATTCAAAAAAGGAACAAATTATACGAGATTATTTACTAGATTCTTATAATTCATCAATATGAGAAATATTCATAAACACCCGTCTATGAGAATTAAAACGATCATGTTGATAAAATTGCTATTAAAATTTTTTGGCTGGACGGCGGCGGTGCTATTTTCAAGAAATGATAAACATGATAAGTTTGTCAAAGAAGAATTTTTATTAGATTGATGTACTGAAATAAGGCTGAACTTTGAAATCTAAGGCAGAAAATAAGCGAGAAAAAACCTTGACAAATATGGAAATGATACAGTTTATAAATTCTAAGTAAATAACTATGGATACTATGGCATACAAATAATATTACAGGCAGATTTAAGATGAGTGCTTTTTGAAAACTTAATATTAAAAAAAATCTACAAAAATCCCTTTTTTTCGAAAAATGAGATTTAATTTGAAGGAGGTTGTAGGTTCTAGAAATAACACGTGCATAATAAGTGAATTCAATAAACAAAATTTCTGACAAAAACAGGACCAAAAAATAATAACAGACGTTCGAAAATTTAGAAATTTTATATCAGTAGCTGTAATTTTGTTAAATCATTCATAAAATAAAAATTAATTTTTTCATGACTGAACCAACGCGATGATTTCGAAAATATTCATGCAAATTTTTTATGATTTTAGAAAAATCAAAATTAAAATTACGTAATTTTTATCAAATTACGCTCAGGAGCGCCTCTAGAATAAATATAGAAATGTTTTTTAAAAAATTAAAAAAAAGTTTATTTTTTTTCTAGAACCCACAATCTTTTCAGAACATTTTTTTAAATATGATTATACAGAATTTCTTTAATAAGATTCTCTCAAAACGGAAATCTATAGAAAGGTTGTTTTGCATAAAGCATTATCTGATGAGAATCATTATTGAGATGATTAAAATTCAATAAAGCTGACATTCCTGTTTATCATTTATATGATAACTTAACTGATTAAATTGTGTTTTATTTTTCAGCTTATAAAAGACGCAAAGTGGTGGAAAAAGTACCTTGGCACAGTACGAAATAGCATCATTAAACACTTCTGACTCTAGATCTTTATTTGTTTCAATATGTTTTTCTAGAATTATTTGAATTTCAAAAGGCAGGAAAATTTTTTCAGTGGCAAATGATTTGAAAAATCTGTTATAAATTTCTATTGGTCGAAATTCGGAGGAAACAGCCAATAAAAACTCAACATGGGTGATTAATTCCGGCACTCCCATTGGGTACAAAAATTCTCTGAAATCTTTCTGGTCGATTTCCGAGTTTCTTAGTTCAAGTATTTCTTCAGAAATCTCTGATTTGAAAGGCGTAGGCGTTTGACTAGGCTTTTGCACTTCGAATTTTTCAAGAATTTTTTTCGCTGCTTTAAAAATTAAATTCATGTTTGAATGAATTTTTAATGGTTTCAGGAGGGTTTATGAGGCTGGTTATATATTAATAATTGTTTTGTCTGAAGAAAAGATATGGGGATAAACAGCCTCTCTGATTCCTGCTAGAGACAGCTGATAAGAGGAAATATCAGCGCAGCGCAAAAAGCATTAAAGGAGTCACACGGTTCTATCCGCCCATAGACCAAAAGCGAGAGACTGATAGAACATTTGTTCACCGTCAAAATAAAAATATAAATGAGGATATTCTCTGAGAAATAACATGGATTTATAATGAGATTATGAAGGTTAAATTCTCAAAGAGGATGGCATTTTTTTGCGTCACGGAATTTTGAAGCTATTAGCTGGGATTTTTGTCATAAAAGTCGATCATAATAATATTTAAAATTTTTTTGCTGAAATAATTTTTCATAAAAATTTTCGAAATAATTTTGAAAAAAATTTTCGAAAAAAATTTCCAGAAATAATTTTCAAAAATAATTTTTAAATATATTTTCTAAATAAAAGTATAATTTTGATATTCTCTGATTATGAATAAGACTTACAATAAAATCATGAAGGTTTAATTTTTTAAAGAGGATAATTTTTTCCGAAATACCCGGGATCGTGGATGTTAAATCTAGCTTATTGTAACTTGCAATTGCAACTTGCAATTGCAACTTGCAATTGCAACTTGCAAGCAAATTAAAATCACTTTAACTTTGTTAATATTCCCGGAATGAGTGAATTTGTGAACTTATATGTAAATTCAAACCGTGAGGATGACTGGTGTGAAAAATAATATTCTTTTATAATAATTTTCATGGACAGAGGGCAATTTGAAAATATGCTTAATTTTAGCTTGTTTCAACTCTTGAATTTGGAATACAATTCGCATTTTTGAACATATTTTACCAAATTTTTTTAGGATTGTGCAGAAACTACTCACTATCGAAATTCTGAGCTCTGATTATTTGTTTTTGACTTTTATCGCCTGAAATATCGGAAATTGTATTTTTGCAACAATAGAGAATTAATATTTAATAAAAACATGTTTTCAATTATTTTTCAAATATTCTAGATATTTTATTTGTACTACCCACTCAGAGGGCACCGCTACTAGCGTGTAAGTAATGGGGGCTCTGATTGGCTGTCCCTTCAACATGATAGGAAAAGATGACGAATCGTTTGCGAAAAACGTCAGTGCCCTCTGAGTGGGTAGTACGATGATTGATCTCATTTCACGATTCACACAATAAAGTGCACAATCAATACAAATAAAAGTTAAATTTACATTTTAAAAATTGAAGTATCAAACCGCTAACACTTTGCTTCTGCTCTGTTTAAAAACAATCCAATGTTTTCATCAAAATCAGCTACTTAAAAGGGGATGGTGATTGTTATTTTTGGGATTTCAGAGGCTTCGTACGGTTAGACAAATGCAGACTGGACATTTTTGAATTATACATTAGGAAGATCTATCTTTGATCTCGCGATTTCATTAGACAGTTTAGTACCACTTCCACTAACCATCTGGTTAACCGCGGTTAAACACCAGTCCCTCAGCTTTTTTCAAACAAAAAGGATCCTAGAGCTTATATCGGAAAGTTTTGAGATTGGTGAGAATCCGGAAAATTGTCTGAATTTTAGTGAACAGGAGGTGTTTTTTTCGAGTCTTGCCTCAGGGGTCAGCAATCTGGTTGAATGTGCCGAAAAAGGGTGTTTTTTCGACGTTTTTGATTAAAGGCTATTTCTGTGGAAATGCAAGAAACGTCATTTTCGGAATGTAACAAGCCAAGGGCGGTGAACATCTTGCAGGAAGTACTTTTTCGAATTTCGACTGATTGGCTGTAAATCGACAAAAAATGCGCGAAATCGACAATTTTGAATATGAAAGTGAGAATAAGAAAATTTAAATGCCACCAAAAGATTCTTGGGTACGGTTTGCTGGAACGATATTAGTATTATGGTCTGATTTTGAACAGAAACGGTGCTGGAGATCAAAAAATAATTTTGATGAAAAAGTTTAATTTTTTTTCTAGAATCCAGTGTGTTCAAAAATCAGACCATAGTTGCTAATATCGTTTCCAGCAAACCGTACCAAAGAATTTTTTGGTGGCATTTAAATTTTCTAATTCTCACTTTCATATTCAAAATTGTCGATTTCGCGCATTTTTTTGTCGATTTACAGCCAATCAGGAAATTCGAAAAAGTACTTCCTGCAAGATGTTCACCACCTCTTGAGCTTGTTACATTCCGAAAATGACGTTTCTTGTATTTCCACAGAAAAGCCTTTGATCAAAACGTCGAAAAAACACCCCTTTTTCGGCACATTCAACCAGTGGCTGACCCCTGAGCCAAAAATAGAAAAAACAGCTCCTGTACACTAAAATTCAGACAATTTTCCCGGATTCTCACCAAATCTCAAAACTTTCCGATAGACTTTCTATCAAAGATAGATCTTTCTATTTATTTTTCAAAAATGTCCAGTCTGCATTTGTTTAACCGTACGAAGCCTTGAAATCCCAAAAACCACTATCACCACCCCTTAATCTCGAAAAGCGCCCTGAGTTGATTGTATTATCGATGACTAATTTAAGATGACGCATCGATTTGATTTTTTACATCGGGCCTGGTTCTGGATCTCTGAAACTTATCAGAAGTGGAAACATATTTATTCGAGTGTGATCGTAGGCGTAGAACGCAAATGCGTTATCCGATTTCAAATATTTTGAGTACTTTTTGAAAAAACATTGTACCGATATACGGTAATTTGAAATAGTACTTACGTAATAGTATAACAGTTAAACAGTTAACATTATCAAAAAGAACGCCTAAACGACAATTATGAAAATAGTCGATTGATATCTTTGTAAATGCTTCATTCATAAATGATTAAGGGTCCTTAATTGCGATTCAAGGGCATCTGGTCACGCGTGACGGAAAAGTTACACTGAGAGTTGATATTTGTTAGTTCCCTGAATTAATTCAATTAAATTATGAAAAGCATAATTTTGCAAGTATATTTTATCTTACGGAAAAAATTTTTTTCTGGACTTCGTTGTTTGATAATAAAAAAAAAATTTATAATTAATTTATTTTCTAAACTATAAATGTATCATTTAATATGTCTATACCACACCCCCATTTGAGCAATGCCATGCGCATTTTAAATCAATCGATAAACTTTAAAATATGGATTAAGATGCTCGTCACAAAAAAACTTTCCTTCTCTAAGATTTCTTCTTTGACCGCGCTTAACCCTTGGAGGCATAAAAAAACTATGAAGGGTTTACTATTTTCTCACCAATTATTGAAATGTAATTTTTTGGACTGATTTTCGAAAAAGGATGTATAGAGATTACCTTTCATAGATTACCAGCTTGATTATGATGTTGAACGTTGTTATACGTGTGATAACATTATTACATTCGATCCATCATGATTTTCAAATACCTTCGCAAATTTCAGCTGTTAGAATTCTAAATATATGAGAATAAATCATACTCAAGTATTTGCCGTAATTTGAAACGTACCAAAAATTCATGAATGCGATTTTCAAGTTAAAGTATGACTGATCTGCATAATTTGAATAGCAAATTTTGGAAAAAAAGTGTTGCCTATAATTTTTATGAAGAGTTTTGTATGTCCAAACCCGTATGCCACCGAAATACTGATTCAAAATGTTGCTAGATTTAGCAGGCCAATGCAGCCAATCATAAAATTATACCTGAATTCCAGGTATATCGAAGATTATGCTTATGCCAGGAATTTTTGCAAATGGTTATGCTACAACAAGGCACTTGCAATAATTCCAGGAAAAGGCATAATATTTAGTTTGATTGGCTGACATATAAGCATATTTGGCCTCAAAAGACACAACTAGCCATACATCTCATCGCATTTAGCACCATTTAAATTAAAGTATTTAACGGGGTTGGTGCATTTTGACAGATTTGCACTTTTTCAATTTTCTCTTGATAGGAAACTTTTTGCCACTTTTAAATTCTCGGATAAAAACTCTTTTGAACAAAAGTTGTTCTTTTTTAGCTTACTTCGTATAATCTGATTTTTTCAGATCGATTATTTTTAGTTTATAAATCGTCTTTTCAAAAAACACTCGAAAAACGCGCGTTTGCTATCGAAAGTGTCTAAATTAAAGTAAAATTTAATTTTTATTTTTTATTAATTAGGAGCCGTAAAAAACGGTATCGACCACCAGTTTAAATATTTAAATTTTTTAAAAAAGACGAAAAAATTTGAAATTTTAGCACATCGAAATAAATAATTTTTTTCATGAGCTTAATGAAATAAATTTTACTTGGTGGATGGGTTGACTTATCAATTTCGCAAGTTTCGGTAAATTTTTTTTTAATTCGGAATAAAAGAGGGCTTTGATGGATTTCTCCCAAACCATAGTTTCGTTGAAAATTTGATTCAGAGTATAAACAAGAGCGAAGAAACAAAATAGAACATATTTGAATAAAGTGAAAGGTGACATTCTCAATATTTTCAACTGGTGATTCCAGAAAAATAAGTTCGATTGAACAAGTGTTACAGTTGGTCCGGGGACCAAACTATTTAAGGATGTTAATGCGGGTTCTAGGCTATGCAAATAGAATACAATTATTTAATAGTTTCATTATTTATTTAGTGTGGATTCTCTCTAGAGCTAAAAGCAGAATGAGGGACGAAACATATAATGTTTTGAGCAGTTATTTCGCGCAACTAATTAATCTCAGAAAGTTGCATAACTGTCACACAAGAAATGAGGAAAATTTTAAACATATTTCCTATTATTTTTGACCAAAAATCCCCAAACCATGTCAAATGATTTTTCAGATAGCATATAAAAAATATGTGGTCACCTACGCGAAAAGTTAAAGTGGCCATTTGAAGATTGTTTTTCATTGATTTGAAACAAATATCGAATTTTTTTTTAAAATAAGGCATTTGTTTTATAATGTTCGGAACTTTTTTCAAAAATTTCTCATAATTTGTCGAATTCAAAAAGTTTAA
>SCLH01002306.1:1162-63184 GCA_004367855.1 Oikopleura vanhoeffeni
GGCCCAAATGGTGAATTAGTTGGAGCCGATGGCCTCGCTATTATGCGTGCAGACGGTAAACCCCTTTTCACACCAGATATGTCTAAAGTCGTGCTAGATAAAGATGGAAATTTAGTCTTGGGATCTAGAGGGGAAATAATTGACAGTGATGGAAAACCAATATTAGGACCAAATGGAGAATTATTAGGACCAGACGGTCAACCACTTTTGGGACCAAATGGAGAATTTTTGGACCAGTTCGGAAATTTGTTAAAAATAAAACGAGACGCATTTGAAGATATTATTTCTGAAATAAATGGATCTATGTCACATAGTCGCCCTAAAAGACAAAAAGTCGATCTTCAAGAGAAGAAAAAAAAGTTTGTGAAAAGAGATGAAAATGACGGTTGGTGCCACATTTTAGAAATTTTTAGACCAAAACCAACAATTTCGTTGGATGAAGTGCCAAAGAAAAAATCAAAATGGTTCAGAGACCCAAACACCAAACAATGGATTTCCATCACACAAATTCATTAGCTATAACCAAATAAACCTTTTGGAGATTCAAATTCATGTAACTACTGTATAAAGGTGTGTTATTATAAAAAGTTCGAAATAAGTTTCATGAAATTTCAAAACGAAATAATAGAGTTCAGTCATTTTTACTTAACCCCCACCTGCACGCGATGTTCTATTACGTACCTGCACCTGAGTGTTTTAAAACACACGATGATTGTGTTATCTCAAAAAATACCGCCATAAGTATATTCAAAAATTCAAATTTGGTTTCAGTCACGAGATTGAAGAAATTGCTTTTTTTCACCACCAAGTGGTGGCGGGTGTCAAAATAAATAATGTCAAAACATTCCTTTCCGAAAGTTAGCATTAAAAGTATATTTGTAGATTATTCTCTGATTCAAGTGCTGTTTTAACTGCATAAAACAAACAATTGCCTCCAAATAATGCATTTCTTGTCTGATGAGCAATTTCTGAAACTCACCCAAATTCTTGAAATTGAAAAATAAGGGGACTTTCGGGGGTCTTTTCCGATATTCCGATGGCCAAAATGATACTTCAGCAAAATATTTTTGGTCTCTGTGTTTTAAAACACAGCGGTGCAGCTGGGAGTTAAAGTAAAAATTACAATTTTTATAAAAAGTTAAATTTGAGTTAAGAAACAATAATGTATTTACAAACTAGTTCCGATCAACTTTCTTGTTTTTTTATATCGATAACGATCCTCCTGTAGCTTTCGTCTGTTAGGACAATATGGCGTCAGGTTTAGTGTAATATTGTCCTATATTTTCAGAGGTGGTCTAAAAAATTAAAGAGTATTTTAGAAGACAAAGAATGACCAACGATTTTATTCTAAAAATCTTAACAACTTACAACATGTAACGTTTTTTCTTTCTTTTTTCCAATTTGCATAAATTGCTATCCGCTAATAAGAACGATCAATTTTGGCAAAAAACTACGTCTTTTTCAGATTAAACTAATCAAAACAGCGGAATTCAGATTTATGCAATTTGAAAAAAAGAAGGGAAAAATGTTACACCCTGTATATTTTTAATAATATGCTTTTTCACTCTTGATTCAAGAGACTTGAACCTTCTTGCCCAAACTGTTTTTAAAGAAAGACATGATAAAATAAAAAGGTGTCAGTTTTGATCATATTGTGCTTATAAACCTTTTATTGTCGATATAGACGAAAATCAAAGGTAAAAACCTAATAGCTGATTTGAAATGAATTCTAAAGGGGAATAATCTCATTTGAAATCAGTTTTGGAAATTTGATAAAATCGACTTAAAAGACAAAACTAAAAAGTCAGATCTGATAAAACAAATAATCAAACTTGGCCAGCAAGTTCAAATTGTCAAGGAATGGTTTTCGAGATATAAAAAAATTCAACAAGTTATTTGTTAACTCAAAAGGGTATTAGCGAATTACCTTTTATTTTTTTAAAATACAGAAAATCATCGTCTTAAGCGATTACATTTTCCGAATAGATCGATATAAAAATGTAAGTTTGAAAAATTTAACATATGTGTTATAGCGATTTTCAAATTAGTTAACCTCCGGTATTCAAGTGTTATCAAGGAAAAATATCGAAAAATTGTCTAAAAAAACATGTTTGACACAAACTTGATAGCAAATAACAATTTTCAAATATTTTTATGGAAACTTTTCGTTATTTTTAGAGCACCGTTTTTTTAATTGATTCAGACTCAAGGCACGAACGAAAAAAAATAAAAACCAAGAATTTTATATAAAGAAGTAGCATTGTTTCGGAAAGCCGATCAGAATCGTTACTAAAAATTTCGAAAACAATTTATTTTTCTTCGAACTTAACTTTTGCGACAAATGCTTTTCTTCATAAGTGCTCAGTTTCAGTCCTGGTGACAGCCTAATTTATACATAAGAATTAATATACAATTTGTTGAAAGTTCCGATCTATGACCCCGATTATGAAATGAAACACTACTGTAACTTGCTGTAAACTTGTGAAAATAAATAAATATTAAAAACTTACTTTCATCAATTTCTGGAAGTTGCATTTATATCCTTTATTGTGTACGTGAACTTGGATAAGAGGTTAATTGTGCTAAATACAGCAAAATTTTGAAAAGTTTTTATCGAAAGAATAATTGTACAGTTTACTTATCTTCTTGATTTCTTGCTTTTTGTACTTTTGGCTTTACTTAAGGTAATTGATTGGTGGAGCACTTGGTTTAGAGGCACTATAACAGAAATTTTAATAGGTCTATTTCAGTAAGTTATATCGCCTAGAAAGACTTTTTGAAAGGCTCATGACTTTTTTTTTATAAAAAAAGTAATAAAACAGATATTTTCGAATGTTAGTTTGTTATCTCTGTAGCATGTTTTTTGACTAATTTCTACAATCACATGTTGAACCAACCGGTAAATAAAGTTAATCGCAAGCTTAAAAAATGTCAAACTTGATACATTTACGTTTTCGAATACAAATTTCAAATCGCTTTAACTTCCTCACACCCAGAAACAAAAACCTCGCCTCACACCCAAAAGCCTATCTGAAGGCACTACTTTGACCGCTTATCACGGGAAAACTGGTAAAGATATCAATTCACTTATTTTTCACTGATTGAGATCAGAGATAGAATTAAGTGAATAACACATAACATTTTTAAATTTCGAAGTCTGTAAACTTGATAACTGCGAGAAAAAAGATAGGTCACGCCCTTGTATTTCTTGGAAAACCATACATTTTTTACAATGACATATAAGTTAACAATTTACAAGTGAAACTCTAGCTATTTATAGCTGGTCTCAGATTTGAAATATAATATCTCGATCGCTTACAAAACAATTATTTATATCGCCGCGCGTCAATATATATGCAGCAAAATGTGAAAAATATGCTAATCAGCTGATAACTCAAAATCAGTACCACCTTATGTTCTACACTTGATCGATTTGTCTTTTTTTGTTTGTTTATTATTTTGAGTTTCATAAAAATCACTTGTGAAAAAATTATTCTTCGGATAGAGACTGCAGAAAAAATAAACTTATATCAAAAGAATACTCAAATACTTTTTTAAAAACTGGCTTCCTCAGAATTTTGTTATATGTATCGTTTTGACACAATAAATTTTTTAAGAAATTTTGGCGAAAATCCCTAAAAAAGTGAAAATATCTTTCGAACGGCTATTCGTAGAAATTTTTAACACATTTTTGGAATTAAATTGCAAAACTCATATGAGGTATTTCGAATTTGTGTCTGTGACGATGTTTCTGGGCCGTTTTGGCCCACGAAATTTTTTGCCTTCAGATAGTCAAAGGTGTGGGGGTTAAGCGATTCGCTTAAGGGAGTACTGGTCGCATTTAAGGCCAAAAAACAGGGTTTTCAGCGTCGCCTCAATGAAATACTAAGAAACAGCACGAACATATGGATTTCAGTTTAGGGATAATTGAACATTAATCTTGCTCCACAAAACACATCGGAGGCCTCTGATTAGCCGACCAATCAGGAACGACCTTTCAAAAGTGACACTATTTTCCACTTCAAAAGCCTACTCCTCCCTGAGTTTTGAAGATAGAGAAATTTTTATAGCTTTATTGACCACAGAAAACGTGGGCAGAGCCCCTAGTAGAGTTTTTACTCAAAAAAGTTTCATCCGGCGCTTAAATGAGCAAAAAACTTTTTTTTCCCAAACCTCAGCTTTTTGCTTATTTTAAGCGCCGGATTTGAAATTTTTTTGAGTAAACCTACTAGAGGCTCTGCTCACGTTCTCTGGGTTCAATAAAAGCTATAAAAGTATTCTCTATCTTCAAAACTCAGGGAGAAGTAGGCTTTGAAGTGAAAAAGTGCCACTTTTGAAAGTCGTTCCTGATTGGTCGGCTAATCAGAGGCCTCCGATGTGTTTTGTGGAAGCAAGATAATGTTCAATATCCCTAAAACCGAAATCCATATGTTCGTGCTGTTTCTAGTATTTCATTGAGGCGACGCTGAAACCCTGTTTTTTTGGCCTTAAAATGCGACCAGTACTCCCTTAAAATAAGGTAAACAAATATAATTTTAAATTTTTTCTTAGCTCACGGTTTATCATATTTACTTTGATGCTACTATTGTGAAATTTAACACACAATAGGATATTGTCAATAGGTTTCAAACATCACGAACTAACATTTTTAAGATTTTTATAATTTACAATCTGTGGTCAAAGAATGCACAAAAAATTTATACATGCTGATGTCAAAAAACAATCAACTAAGCCTTTATCTCGTATACATACGTATATGTAGATTGCAAATTATATTTGCCGATACAACTCCCTTATATTTTTTGACAAGATCAAATATGAGTTTTTTTAAATGAAGATAATGGAATAATAAAATATGACTAGTAAATTTAACTATAATCTGAAAGTTTTCTAAAATCTGTGTTTTGAAAGTATGCTCAAGATGGAAGTTAGTATTGTTTACAGTATACTATACCGTAATTTCTCGGAGAGCTCTATTTGAAATTTCAATTTTGGATTGCCTTGACCAATTTCGCTAAAATCTACTTTATAATTCCACACACAAAATAATCATACATCATAGAAGCTTGAGGGGGTGTCGTCAATAATTTCTTGATAATGTTTTTTTCATTGGCGGATTGGCGCGATATCACTCATAGATAGACCAAAAAGTATTTTCCTATAAATTATAGCCTATAATATATTGGAACAAAAATCTTGCACTGTAAAAAAATCGGAAGTCACCAATGGCTCGTCAAATCAAAAACGAACTTCAAACTAAAGTGATATTTTTTAGGAAAAAGCGTACTCCTCCTAGGTTTTTGACAACAAAACGATTATTATTGTTTTTTAACAAACCGGACAGTATGTGCAAATCTCCCAACAAGAGTTTTTATCGGATTTATCAGATTAGACTCCAGAATTATCGAAAAACCGTATTTTAAGCATGTTTTAAGGACCCCGTGAAAAAGCCTACTGCTCCCAAGATGTGAACGATGTGAATGTGAAGCCAAAGACCTCATCAAAAGCCATACGAGAGCTTTTTGAAAAAATTTTCTAGCTTGGGCAGAAAATAAACTTTAATTTTCCGAAAATTGAGAAATTTCGCAAGATATGTGTAAAATATTTTCAAAACGATCAAAAAGTGCCTTCTTGACCCCAAATTATTGACGACCACCCCCTTAATTGTGATGAAAAGTTCCATGTTGCTTCAAATTTGAAGTTCAAATGGCACTGTTTAAAATGAGGTCCTGGTGTACAATAAATAAAAAATAACATAAAATACAGATGGACAAGACTTCGTAAAAAAACATAGACGATAACGTAAGCTTACTCAAGATTTCTAATAGTCCGAATCCGTACAGGATTCAGAGTCGGAAAAGCTAAAAGGTTATTAGTAATCTAATTGACAGTATGTAATTATATTGCTCGAGAAAAAAGGGACGGTCTCGAAATCGATTTTATGATTAGCCAATGAGCGTCCGCTTAAAAATGAATTGATCAAAAATGTTTTCGTTTCCCCCATTTCAAACTCGAGACCCTTCTCCTCTTTCTCGAGCGACAGAATTACATACTGTAGCCGATTTTCGGTAGATTTTGAATAAAGCAGTTGAAGGCTTATTAATGATATACATGTATAATTTTAGATACATTTTTGAAAAAGTTTCATCGCTAACCGATTTCGGTTTGTGTGAACTCAACCAATTTTGAAGTGATCAAATTTGTTTGTATACAGGATCTCCCATTTTTGAGCTTCGTTTCTTAACGACGCTATGAATACTCCAGCCAATAAAAATGCTTTGTTTTGTATTCTTAAAAACAAGCCATTGTTTGTGCCTAATCACTGGCCAATCACAGCGCTTGCTTGGTAAATTATTCATAGCGTCGTAACTTACGACTCGTACGGGAACGAGGCCAAAAGAAAAGGACATCCTGTTTATAAATTTAGCTTAGTGAATATTTACTTATTTCACACTTTAATCCCAACTCAGATATTTATTTTTTGAAAATAACTTACTCATTGAAATAGTGGTTTTGCTGGTCATATCCAGTCATAAATTCATCAAAATATTCTTCTTGGTCCATTCGGCGAAACCACTTGTAAAGTTTGGTCGAAAATATTATGGAAGGAATCAAAAAAACTGTTGCCCATCCCAAAGAAAACCAAAAGGCATTCAAAGAATCAACCATGTAAGAACACACAATATTCAAACTGTTGGTATAAATACCGTAAATTGGCTAAAAAATTCAAAGATTAATTATGTGTTAATAACTATTATTTTATTCTTATTTCAATATCAATTTAAATTTAATTTTAGTATTAATTTGAATGATAATTTTAGTAATAATTTACTTCCAATTTTAATATTAATAAACTATGAAAATAAAGATACGATAACTTAAAATCAAGTGATTATCGACGATAATTTATCGTCGATCTTTATGATTTAACATGATTCTTTAACCCTTGTGTCACAAGGCTTGTGAGCATATAAAAAAAAGTTCCGCCAAGGTACCAGAGCCACAATTGTGGGCTCTACTTTGAACGTTGTTAACAGAAAGTTAAGGCAGTTGGATTTTCAATTTTCTTGCATAAGGAAATCTAGTGAATATCTAGTGAGAAAGCAAGGTATGCCATATCACTGTGATACACCGTCACAGTTGTCTTCACAAGTTACATTTTTGTCGGAAACGATGCACAAGTATCTGATTACTCCACACGTTTTGTCCACTTTGATTTATATCTCATAAATCAAAAGTAATTCATAAATAATCAAACATTTTGATGGAAAAATCATGATTTTTCATGAAAAATGTTTATTTATCCCTATAAAAGCGGATTATTGCATTTTTCTATTATTTTTAAGTGAATACGGCAATGAAGTACAACTGTGGACAATTCTGATTGCTTTAAATTCAATTTTATAATAACTTATTTTTTTCATGGGATACTTGAAGTTGAAAATTTAAAAATTCACTTTCGAAAAAAAATATCTGCCCCTAAATACCAATAAATTTTTATTTTAACTGTTAGCATGCACAAAACACTTTCCTAAAAACTGGCTAATCTCAACATTTTATGTCTAGTTCCGAAATAATTTTTTCCGGAAGTGAAACATAGGCGAAAAATCTTAATAAATCAACTCCCCGTAGTACTGGAACTTAATATTCGAAAAAAAATTCAATTATTTTTTTGTAACCGAATCGAAATTTTTTATAATGTGTTTGTAAGAAAAGATTCTACGATCCCGTTTTTTACTTTTTTGGGTGATTTTAGGTATGCTTGAGCCACAATTGTGGCTCTGTGCTCACAAGGGTTAAACTTGAAAAAATGTATTTCAAAATTTTAAAGTTTTGCTCAAAATTACAAATTATTTGATTTGAAGTTCACAGTATTTATACTTTATCGTAAAAACCGCTTGATAATGAATAAGAAATACAATTTGAAAACGTTAAAATTTTAATCCATTCGATCAAAAATAATTTTGGTTATTTTGAAATTATACACCAAGGTCAAGTTAAAGTTTTTGTAATGTAACCAAATCAAAAATTATTGTTAAACATAAAAAGATTGGTCATTATTTATATTTTGCAAAAAAATGTAAGAGCTTCAAAATAAACTGACACTTTCGAAAAAAAGGTTGAAAATATGAATAAAAAGGTATCGAACCATACTTTTTTGATTAGAATTTGTTAACTTTGATTGTAAAACTTATAAAAATGACTTTTCGAAAAAAAGTTCGATAATTTCAACTTTCTTCTACCTAGTATAATAAAAACACATGTTCAAAAACTTCGAATCTAGCAACATACATTTATCTCTATAGACAGTCTATAATAGACTAGAGTATCAAAACCACTTAATTCTAGATAATTAAGACTGTTTACTCTATTATTATACTTATAAATTCAATAATATTATGACAAACCTGACAGGCTCCAATATTTTCTCTTAATTGAACAGTTAGCCAATCCGAAAATACAGCGATATGTCTCGTAACGTTGTTTCCGTATTCTTCGGCGGCCTCTGATAATTTATCAGGAACTGACAAAATAAATGTTGAATTTAATTCTGTTAATTCTTCCATTAGAATATCAACTTGGCCATCGATTCGAGATGCATTTTCAACCAAATATTCTAACCATACTTCGAGATGATCCAACGTATCTTCAAGGGCAACCATATTATTATCGTTTAACAAGACAGTTTCGTAGCTTAAGACAAATATTGGAGATTGAATTTAATCAGCAAGTAATTATAAGAGTTATAGAAAAAATTAATTTTCGCTAAAATTTTTTCACCACGCAAAAAAAGTCGGCTGATTTAATTAAAACTCAGGTGGAATACTATGTCGAATAAGACATCTAGCCGACTTTTCGGATCTCCCAATTCCTACAGTATATTATATGGATTACAGACCCTCAGAGGACAGATCCTGAATATTTGAAAAATGTGGAATCTGAGCATTTGATTGGTTGATCCTTCCAAATTGACCATTAAATCGACCTATTCTGCATCCAGGGTTTGTGATGTGCTAGTACTCCGCGTTGTTTGTATCATTCCAAAATATGAGGTTCTGTTCTCGGAGGGTCTTGACCCATATCAAAATTGGGATCTCTACATATAGTTACGTTGACCAATAGAAACTTCGAAAATAAATTCAAACGCGAAACTAGAGGCCTAGCGATTCCAATCTTACATATTGAAGATCCCGCTGTTTTCGAGTAAACATGTTCGAGGTTACAAAATATTAGTAGAAGCGGGGTTTAGTCTTATTTTTGTCTCAAAGAGGGGGGCAGAAATACTGATACCCTCGGTACAGAAATAAGATGGCACATAACTCACTTCAACTAATCTAGGGAATTTAAATTTATTCAGTCATGCCTATGAACCAAACAGCGAACCAAGTGGTATAAGAGGATATACTGTTCATATGTTAGAAAGTTGGTGTCGTACACTAAGGTTGTCGTGCTTTCTGTACTCAAATTGGTCTGAATCCAAAAAAAATATTTAAATCAATTTGGGAACAGAAAGTACGCTCGTGCTTAGTGTACCCAAATTGGTCTTAAAAAATACATTTTGAAAAAGAACATCGTCATGATGACGCGTCGTGAGGGTGGCCGAGGAATTTCACCGACTGCACTGGAGCATATGGATCGGCATACGGATAAAAAAAATAATATTGGATCGACTGATCCACCAATTTCAACGAGCGTGCTTATTGTACCCAAATTGGTCTAAACAAAGTGGACTCACAAAGTTAAGCCTTGTGAGCACAAAACTTTTATATAGGCTCAAGTGACCTAAAACCATCCAAAAATTGTCTAAAAATCATCCTTAAATTTTTCTGAGAAAATATTTTTTTTTTAGATAATTGGTTCCGATTTTACAGGGGATTGATTTTTTACGATTTTTGGTTTATGTTTCACTTACGAAAAAATTATTTTGAAACCAGAAATCGAATACAATTTTGAGGTTAACCAGTTTCAAGGAAAGTGTTTTGTGCATACATAACACTTAGAATAAAAATTAAACCGTATCTAGGGAGAGAAATTATTTTTTGGAAGTGAAATTTCAAAATTTCAAATTTGAGTATTTCATGAAAATATTTATTTATTATATAAATTAATTTAAGCAATCGAAAATTGTCCACAGTGTTACTTGGTTACTATTGAAAATAATAAGAGAAGTGTAATTATTTTCTTTTATTACGAAAAATCATCATTTTTTACGATAAATCGTAATTTTTTCATCAAAATTTCAGACTTATTTAAAAATAACTTTTGATTTATGATATATATAGCTCTAATGAGACAAAACGGGGACAAAGTCCAGATTCTTGCACATCGATTCCGTACAAAATTAAATTTGTGACTACAACTGTGAGGTTGTATCACGTGATATGCTGAGCCTTGCTTTTCTCACTATATTTTCTAGAACAAAGAATTCATATTCTAGAATTTAAAGTGTCGGATGCAAAAATATAACCTGTCAACTTCCTAATGAAGAAAAAATCGAAACTCCAACTGCCCTTGGCTTTCTGTAAACCTTGTCCACAGTAGAGCCTGATGTCTTGGCGGATCTTTTGTTTATATGCTCAGTAAGCATTGCTCACAAGGGTTACCGCTTTATTGTTGAAATAACACAACAGAGGCTAAGCCTCTGAGGCTTTTAAAATTTATATTCAGTGGTTTTGAGACATAAAATTATAATATTTTTTCTATCAAAGATGTGTTTTATTCGACGTTTCGGCTAAACAGCCATTTTCAGTGTGAGAGAAATGGATGCCAGACCTCGGCAAGTGTGGCTTGGCTTGGATTGGCTTAGCTTGGTCCAAGCCAAGCCAGAGATTGCTTGGCTTGGTTTTTGGCTTGGTTTTTGGCTTGGTTTTTGGCTTGGTTTTTGGCTTGGTCTTTGGCTTGGCTTGGTTTTTTGGCTTGGCTTGATTTTCTGGCTTGGCTTGGTCTTGGCTTGCTTTTTATAATTATGAAATTAAAAATTTGAGTATTTTCTCAAAAAATTCACAATTTGATCAAAAATTTCACAATTTTATCAAAAATTTCACAATGTTATCAAAAGTACGACAATTTTAACAGAAATTAGACAATTTCACCGAAAGTTGATAATTTTACGAAAATTTAGGAATTCACAAAAATGTTGCGAATTTGATTCAAATTTAAAAATTTCTTAACAATTTCATATGCTTAAAAATTTATCATTTTATTTAAATTTGCATATTTTGTTGAAACGAAAATTTCAAAAAAGATCTGTTATGAAAAAAAATTTCAAATTTAAAAATTTCTTTAAATAAATTATTTTTTTTAAGACAATTTAAATTAGCTGGAGATTTTCCAGTGCTTATAAATTTCTAACTTTTTAGAAATATTATCATTTTAATAAAAATTTTAAAGAAAGTTTCTGAATATGGAAGAAACTCTCATTTCAAATTTCTTATTCAAATTAATTTTCACAATATAAAAAAAAATTAGATTTGTAGAAAATTTTTACTTCCGGTAAACCGAAAGTAACGAGTCATCCAAAAATATAACCATTTTTTTGTTTGATTTTGTTCAAAAAAAACCAAGCCACGACCAAGCCAAGCACAAGCCAATCCCAAGCCGAGCCACCACTTTTTTTTGTTTCCAGCCAAGCCAATCCAAGCCACAAAAATTGGCTGGCTTGCCGAGGTCTGATGAGCACAGAATTCGAAAGTTGAATTTTTTGAGCGCGAAATCAGATTACAAATATTTAGCGAAATTACAATTTCATGAAGTGCGACGCACTGGTGCGTTTTTTCGCGGAAACTAATTAATCGAGCATCAGATGGGTACTTAGTTGACGCATCTGTATAATTCCGGGGCAAGACACTTTGTCAATACATTTTATAACATATCTGAGCAACCTGTTTTACATTTTGTCACACAATTTCTTTATTTCTCCGAAATTTTTTGACAGATTGATTTTGTATGACAAAACGTACTGTGAGTACACAATGTCATACATAATTCCAGACAATTCTATCACTTAATCGAGTTATAACTAAGTACCCATCTGAGGCTCGATTACTTAGTTTCGCGAAAAAACGCACCTTCATAAATTGTAATTCGGCTAAATATTGTAATCTGATTTCGCGCTCAAAAAAATTCAACTCTCGAATTCTGTGCATCCATTTCTCTCACACTGAAAATGGCTGTTTAGCCGAAACGTCGAATAAAACCTATCTTTGATAGAAAAAATATTACTTTGAAAATTTGTACATGTAACATGTTGCTTATCAAGGTAGATATATTTTACCTATATTTTTGTAATTTCGATACAATGTCGTCCTTTTCTTCTGGTGTCAAAGGCATAGGACTTGCAATGATGTCATTTGCTGTATCATTTAATATATTCGCAAAATCAGTTAATTGAATTGTAGTTATTCCCTTTCTTACTTCTTCAATGTAAACAGCATAATCGATTTTTCTCCAATCGCCATCTTTTAAAAATATTTTAAATTATCAGGAATTAACACCAAGTCTCCAAACCTGAAAAGTGGCATAAAAGGCTCATCAAGTACCGGAATAGATATGTTATATTTTTTCAAATCAAGGTCAAATCTACAAACACGTAGAAAAGGATAAATCGGTACTTTAATTTCTTGGAAATCTGTTTGTCAAATATTTTCACTTGAAAATGTGAAAACGAAACGTTGCTGATATTTAGAAATATCAAGAATATTGATAATAACGATAAAAATAATAGTTGGTACCTTATCCTGAAAACCCGATCATTTTGTCCAACTTTAGAAATATTTTTAAGAATTGACCTTGGTGACACGGATGAACGTGACCTTTCAGAGACGCAACTCAGATCATGTGAGATCAAGCGCATTCTCATTTTTGGTCAATTTATTCTCTCAAACTTCAGCGAAATCCGCCTTGGTGACTAGTAGTCACTGACTACTCCCTTAAATTTGAAAAAAATTAGAACATTGAAAATTTTACCTTTAATACTTTCTAATCTTGCAAGTTGTTCCGGTGAAATAAACTTTGTCATTTGATCATACAAAACTGTTCCAATCTTATCAAATTCATCTTGAAATTCTTGCTGATAAACAGTGAAGTTTAACAAGTCTTCCAGATCAAACACCTCGTCAAGTTCGAGCAATTCAAACAATCCAGTATTATTTTTGCACTCACTAAATTAAACGTAACGATAACTCACAGTTATAGAAAAGAGGTTGTGCTTAGTGTACCCGAATTGGCCAATAATTTTTTTGGTCTCCAGTATACATTGCCTAGATGAATAGACTAAGCACGCTCATGCTTTCTGTACCCAAATTACAAAAATTGGATTCAGACCAATTTGGCTACAGAAATCACGAGCGTGCTTAGTGTACCCAACTGGGTACACTAGACACCGACTCATACAAAATAGTTTATGAAACATTTAAAACTACTTACAGTACAATAGATGATAAATCTATTTGCAAAGGATATCCTTGAATAACTACTTCGGATGGTATTTTGAGGGCTTTTTGTACGAACTACAGAAGATGAAATAGAACATTTAGATGATTTTTGAAATAAAGATTTATGTACATTCACATATTTAAAAAATCTTGAAAAACTTCATTTCCTTCCGTCATCAGTTTAAACTTGCACAGAAAAATAGGCTATGGTCCATACTATGGACTCCATAGCCTATGAACGCATGACGAAATATTTAACGGGGGTTTCAAGATTTCTTAATTTAACAGAAGCTGAGATTTTAAAAATTTAATTAACATGACAAACTTCTACTTTGGAAACTTACGCAAAATAGTCATTTGGGCTAATTATTAACTGTTCAGTTATGTTATCAATTGTCCGATTAATTGGTCTTATCCAATCACCAGGATAATTATAACCCATTGACGCGCCCAATTCGTGAATGAACTGAATTTTTCGATATTTTGTTTTAAAAATATCAATTTTTTTAAATCCTACAGTAGAAAATACAGGACTACTGTAGATTAATACAGGATGTATAATTTTTTATCATGATCTTTTATGTACAAATTATGAAACCATCATAAAAAAATAAGACAAACTGTATTTCAAGGTGTAAAATGCAAGATCTTTGCAAGCTATTTAAAGTTGGCATAACTTTGACCATATCGAAAGTTAACTTGAAAATATAATTTTAAATGCAACTGATTACTTTTGATCAGAAAAGCTATTGATTTTATGATTTGATTTTAAATTGTGTTAATATCGTGAAAATGAGGGTGATCTCTATAGAGCGTGTTCGAATCTCACTATTCACGAATCCCACGCCGCCTTATTGGCCGGTGGGTTGATCGGCTGGTATAACGCACCAACCAACTATGGTACTCCCAATATCAAGCACCCTTGCCTATAATCATACCCAAGTCGATAACTCATACAACATTATTGAGATTCGAACACGCGCTATCGAGATATCATCATCTTCAAGATTTACTTTAGTTGGAAAAGGGATATCCAACCGATTTCAACAAAATTTTCAGGAATTTTTGCTAAACCAGTAAATGTGAAGGTTACGAGTTTTTTTCTTATTTTTCATTTCAGTTGCTCAAAAACAGAGAAAATGTATTTAAGGACACTCAAAAATTTAGCATCATTTAAAAATAAAGTTTGGCTGATAGTCAAAGACTACAGTGCTTAATAATTAAGCCTTAATTGTATGCTAAATATATAAATTAATTGAGATCAAACCGCGTTCTCTAATTGCTTTAAAATTCCCAACATTTTACACCCACCAGTTGTGACTCACAAGTTTTAACTCACAACCCTCGTTATAACTTACCTCGAGCCCAGTGAAATTTCCAGCGTCATTCTCTTGTAAAGTTTGACAAAAATATTTCTCGCCATGGCCTCCGACAGTAAAAGTTAGAATAACTATAATCATAAGTATCCAACTGAAGAAAAAACTGATCGCGACACCAACCATGAGAAACATTCCGCCGATATTAGATGCACCACTTCGATTCGTAGGAGTCGCTAAAGCCGGATTACAAAAGCGATATTTTCTAGAAATAACGAGAACTAAAATTTTTTAGGGTTTAAATTTTAAGTTTTGTTAGTTCGTAATCTCTAGAAATAAATTTTTATCTAATTTTTTCATAGCATGTTGGACCAACTGGTAAATTCAGTTAACTGCGAGCAAAAAATATTAAAAGTAATTTTTTTCGCCTTATGAGCGCTAGAGAGCAAAATTTTTTCTCGCTGTGTTCAAAAAGCGAAAAATAAGATCCTTTTCACTTATTTCTTTTAGTAACTTTCCAAAAAATCTGCATGAAAAATGCAAAGCTAAAATAAAAAAAATTGCCTCAAATTTCTGACCTTCTTAAATTTCTGCACAAAAATTAAAAATTCTAGTATTTTGTACTTTATTGTTGGACCTGAAACTTTTATGAAAATTTTATATCTTTGATAATGAGAATAAATCGAAACGTTAGATAATTATGTTTTTAAATCCTTTTCACTTCTAGATCGGAAGAAATTATAATTTTTTTCCGATATTTTTAACAAATAATAAAATTTTGTATCCAAATCTTGACGTTTATATCCACAAAAACCAAGGCATAACCCCAAAGTATTCGCAACTACAACTGCGGCTACTATAGAAGCTATTACGATTCCAACAATTCTCCTATAATGTTCAAAATCATCGATTGAATCTGAAAATCCCTGAACTTCATTTCGAAAGCTGCCAAGTTCAACGGACTGATTCAAATCAATTTTTGAATTTATATCGTCAACAACTGCTCGAATTTGATTTCGAATAAGTTCAAATGTCCCACCAGGGCCGGTCAATGCTAAAATACTTTCATTCGAGTATTCATAAATTTTCAGGGGAATCGAATCGATTTCAATTTCTGCTTGTTCGATAATTTCTGTCATGTTATATTCAGTGAGAGAATAAGACAAGTTGTCAATTTCGGTTTGCATATCATCAAGCTAAAATTTTTTTAATTATCCTATCATTTCTTATAAATGTTCTATGGGGTCGATATTGAAATGTATAAATTTAAGATTTTGAACTTTAACAGGCAAGAACAAGAATTCTAGAGCATAAAATTTCAATATGTTTGCAGGATCAGATCATTGATATGGAATTCTTCAAATGATAAAAAAATAATCATGATGTCATTGCATTTTCAAAATAATTATGTGGCGCAAAAAATATTTTTTTTATCATTTTGAAGAATTCGATCTCAATAATCTGATCCGGCAAAAACATTGGAGTTCTATGCTATAGAACTCTTGTTCTGTTCAAGTTCAAAATCTCAAATTTATACATTTTACTTTTTTTTTTAAATTGCAAATATAAAATTTGCAGTTTTTTAACGTTTCGATTATTATTAATCATCTTCAGAATGAGAGCAGAAAAATAAGTTTTTACATGAACATTTCAATTTTAGAAAAAGGACTTCAAGATACTTACCATAGAAAAGTTTATGAAGGAATTTTTATAAACAACTAATAAACCTGGGATTAATAAACAACAGACACAACAGTAGTAAAATACTGTGTCGCTGTATTTTCCTAGGGAAAAATAGGAAAACCAATCAGGCTTTTAATTTGGCAGCATCTGAGAGCCTGATTGCCAAATTTATTTTTGTTCCAAATACTCGATGTGTTTCAAACTTATTTTTCTGCTCTCATTCTGAAGATGATTAATAAATAATCGAAACGTTAAAAAACTGCAAATTTTATATTTGAAAAATAAAAACTTATTTCCCTCAACACCAAAACAAAAAAATTTACTTTTTATACATTTAACTATTTTCCCGTTTTTATGATGAAAAGAAAGAACGCCAGAAATTTTATAAAATCATATAAACGAGTTACTCGAATGAGTTGACAATCAACTCAAATGATTATTCTTTACTACAGTAGTAGTGAGTAAATTTTCGATTTCCCAATTTAGTTGTCGAAATATTTGAATAACTCGTGTAATTTTGTTATTTTTCAAGATCTTTTAATAAATTTAAATTATTTAAATTTATCTACAATTATTATCACCCAATTATTTAAATGGTTCTTAAAACCAACCGTATTTAACTTTTGTAAGCTTATTTTGTCTAGTTTCTTGATTTTTACTGTACGAAAATTTATCATTATCATATGATTATTATCATTATCATAGGGTTCATTTATAAAGCTTTATGTCACGTGACCTTATAATCCAGGAATAAGAAAAACAAAATTTATATGTCGATAATAAAATTTCGGTTTTATGGCTCGATTTCTAAGTGGGGAAACAAGTTCCCTAATTCCATGTGGATACTGACTCATTCTATTACTGTAATAGTTAACATGAAAGTTTTTTTACGTACAAATTTTCTTTTCAAAAGAAAAATTCATTCATTTTGATAAGTGCTCAGACTTGACACTCAATACAAAATTCATCATTTTCATTACCTAAATTTATTCTATAAAAATTCAATAACAGCAGCTCTTTACATTTAAATATTAAGTTTAAATAAATTTTAAGCCAATTTTTCCAGTAGTGCTATTGTCTAAACTTTAGACTGTTATTAAATTTAGACTCCAAAATGAATCGCTAAAGATTTGGAAAACATCTTCCATTCATGTTCAAAATTATTAAGATCAAAAATCACCAGAATATCACCGCGTTTCTCCTGTAGTCTACTTACTTTTTCATTAAATTGTCTATAAATATCTCGAAAAAACGTTGCTAATGCCCTTTGAAAAGGCGACATTTCACTTACCGAGGAATAATCGCCTGAAATATCAAGAAATTCCGTATTTATTTGCATTGATCTACACGCTGTGTTGAGGCCACAATTTGGAAATGCCAAATCACTTTTGAGTGAATCTCTTATGGTTTCGAGATCACCTTGAAAATTTGTCGTATCCGTTTTTAACTTCCCAAGGGTTTTGTCAGTCGTTTCTAACGTGATCAAAATGGCATTTAATTGATTTTGAAACTCTTCTAGCTCTTTGAAGGCAGGGTTAAAAGCTTTTTTTAACTCGTTGGCGATTGGCTCTCCGAGCAAATTTCCAACATTATTCAACTCTGATTCTGTAGCATTTTCAACGAGGATATAACTATCGTAAACCTCGGCCAGCTGAGAGTTAATATTTTCTGTATATCCGTAAATATGATCGATATTTTCCAGCGTTGCTGGGCCGACCTCTTTCACAACCTGGCCTACCCAATCGTTTGTTAAATATACGAAAACCATTCCAATCAAAATCATTGTATTTGTGATCATTAAGGCCAAACAATGAAAAATACGCCAGCCGGATTGGGCATCTTTTAGGTCCTGATATAGACGGCCACCACAGTTATTGCATAGTCGACAACTACAGAAGAAAATTCCAGTTATTGGCATCAAAACGATAAATAAAATTCCAACTATAAGGCATATTAGATAACCAATTTCAAAATCTGCTAGCTAAAATATATATTAATATCTTTTCTAAGTGCACATTTTTTGACAACCTGCGTTGTGTTGAGAAGAAATATTATAAATAATTTGTATTCAATTGAATATCAATTTCGAATTGTTTATTCATCACTGGTACGGTATAATAGTGTGTGCACAATTGATTTTTCCGAACCGATCTAATTTTTTTGGCGGATCCACCGATCCGATCCGATCCAAAAAAAATTCAAATCTGCCGACCCCTAGTGTTAACGGGAGGAAATTTCTGGAATAATAATCAAACGCTTGGCTAGATTGCTATTAGCGTTTTGAAAATTTAAATTAGGGGCGCTCCTGAGCTCGATTTGAAAAAATTACGAAATTAGAATTTTTTTTCCAAGGTCGTAAAATAATTTTAATAAGGTTTTTAAAATCTTCACGCTCGTTTCAATCATTAACACAATAACAATTGTTTCCCTGTTTGCACACTATCATACCGTGCTGAATCAGCACTGCTGATGATGAATGAATAATTCGAAATTGATTTACAATTGAATAAAAATGTGTATTTTTTCATACAGCCGGAGAAGGGGAAGCTGGAAAGTTAATATGAGTAATAACCTATTACTATCAGCCTGATAGTATCAGGTGAATAGTACGTCGAAATAAAAACAAACTCCCCATTGTACTTGTCGGTTTCCTCGTTTCAAGCTGTATATATACAGCATGTTACATTTTTGCTTACGATCTTTGTTTTTAGCTTGAGCTCAACACTGCCAATCATAAAGATTGAATTTTCAAACACGTAGGTGTTTTACAAATTTGAACTATCATTGCCCAATAAACTGTGTCAGTTTCGAGCAAAAATCCTAGATCGAAATAAAAATGTGACATGCCTTATGTATATTATATACAGTATATATGTTTCTTACATCTAGTTGTAAAGAATTAAAAATTTGTCAATATTTCACATTTGGAATCGCGGACGCTCACTTTTTTTCTAATAATTAAATGAGAAACAAAGCGCAGAAAACAACATCATTCAAGCGATTTTGTAGACCAAGGGTTTATGATCGATTTAAAATGGTTTGACTTTTATATACAGTACATGTATGTCTAAATTTTTCGCGGGAAAATTTGAGGAAGGACCGGAAAAATTCTCCCCAAATTAAAGACGATTCTTAGTAATATAATCCGAATCATTCTTTTTTTCGCACTTTTTTTGACATACTGTATATATAAAAAAAACTCCGTGCACAAACTTTAGTGTTCAAAAATATTTAAATAAGCGAGAATGCTTGTATTTTATAATCGTACGTGATAATTTTTGCACACTCTGAACAATCTTCGGTAACCTTCAAACAATCAACTCTTAATAATAGTCTCTTAAAAGTCTAGTGAAATTAATTGTCTTTTATAAATGGAAATAACTTTTGTGGGTCAAAATACAGTAATCGCGATTAATCTGATTGCTGATTCACAGCCGCTTTTCTGAAAATCATCATATTATATGATATATAAGGGAGAAAAAAATATTTTCCCCAACGTAAAATATAATTTTAAGACAATTATGTGACAAGAATACGTTTCAGCGAGTTCAGTAGTTGTAATTTTATTCATTAATTACTAAAAAAATCCTGGAAAGTCTAAGCTCACCCAGAGGACAAAAAAACTTTTCGCATGAATCGACCTTTTTCTCACTATGCAATAATAATATTATTGTTTCAGAAAAATTGTCGGGTATAATCATTCTCAAATACCTTGAAATAACTTATTTTGTTTGGTCTTGTTTATTAACCAATCACAGAAAACAAGGGTTGTCTCGGTAGCATCGGTGCTTCAGTATTCAGGTATTCCAACTCAAATTTGAGCATGCTATACAAAAAACGTGCAGTGAAACATTTCGAGTACAAAAACGCACAAACGCGTGTATGTGATAATTCCTATCATTAGTNAGTTATGTTAACTCGTACAGTCACTTCAAGCCAACTAGTTGGCAAAGTCCATTTTTTCTTTATTATTTAACTTTAATTCTAGATAATATTTTTGAAATAAGCAAAAGCCATTAAATTGCCTTATCGTCCTCGCAGAGTTAACACGGTGTCGATATGTGAATGTATAATTTTGAACAGGTAAACAATTACAGCATGTGACATTCTGCATGTTACATTTTTGCTCTCATTCTTAGTTTTTGCAGAAGCTAACCTCCGCCAATCAAAAAGGTAGAATTTTTCAAAAACGTACGTGTTTACCAAATTTGAACGTTTTAATTGGCGGAGATCAGCTTCTGCGAAAACTAAGAATGGAAACTAAAATGTGACATGCTGTACATTTACATAAAATCAACAATTAACAAAAATAAAAAATTACATATATTTACATAAAATTCACAAGTTTTATAAAAAATGTAGTTTGAATACCCTTTTTTTACAAAATTTCGTCATTTTACAAAAGCGGTCTTCAAAGAATTTTTAAAAAATAGACAAACAGTATTTGGAAAAACCTTATAGGCAAGGAATAGTTTAGCTGGCAGTGACGTATTAAATTGTCGTTCCTTTAAATATTTTGCTCGTTTAGCTGATAATTTACGCAAAAGAATAATCTCAAACCTGTTTCCAGTTATCAGACACATATGCAAGTTGATCAGATTCTTGTAAAGTGAGCAATTCAAATAAAAAATCTTCAATAGACTCAAAAGGCTTCCAAACGGCATCAATAAAAGCTGTACAAATTATAAACAAATGCTTGTCGACAAAGGTTAAAATTATCATTTTCGTTACAGGTTACAAGACTTTCCCTTCCGCTTATTTGTTTTGCTAGACTTGAGAGATCAAACTACAATCTAAACTGATTTATTCGTAGACGTGCTAGTCTCCAAAACGTCTCAGTAAAAACAACGTTTAATTTTATAAGCAAATAATTTGATATATCTGGAGACAACAATTGAAAAACACATTAACTAATTTGGCCAAGAAACACCGGTCGGTGATGGCCCCACTTGGGACGATATCCTTTTCCCAACGGAATTCCATCTCAAAAACGTTTACTATCTCTACAGCGCGTGTTCGAATCTCACTAATGTTGTCTTACTGATTGTTATGAGTATGGTTATAGGCAAGGATGCTTGATCTTGGGACCGCTAAATTTGATCGGTGTGTAATCACTCAAGCAATCACTAAGACAATCAATTATACAACATCAGTGGGATTCGAACACGCGCTNGGGAAAAGGATATGCACTTGGGACCAGCACTCATTTAGCGCTATAAGTTATAGCCTAGAACGACCAAAATAGTAATTCACGGTTATTTAAACATAGTATCATCGTTATCAGTTCAAACATTGCTATCCGATCATATTTTTGTTCTTGAGATCGGATAGGTTTTTGAATTTTTCATTAATGCTAAAATTTGTTGGTCCCAAGTGCAGAATCGGCCCAACTGACTCAGTTGAACTGAGGCCTACTCCTTGGTGATGGACCATCACTGATGGTCTAACGTAGCGTAGGAACGGCAAAACTTTTCCTTTCGAACCATTATTTCATTTTTCTTTAAATTGTAGCTTCAAAAAATATGACGTTCAGTACAAAAAATATTTAAACAATTTTCAATACTTGTCAAAAACGTTTTTTTCATTTTCGAGCAGTAGCTGTCAATTTAAAAAAATTGTACTAGGCAATATTTTAATCTGTAATATCGCCAAACTGATTTTTGATATTGTATATAATAAATTTGACATCATTTATAACATTTGAAATGAAAACTCAAATTACATGATATCGCTTCAAAATCACTAACAACAGATTTGGCGTTATCAATTTTCAAATGGCGATATCATCAATCATGAACGATTTGTGCACACGCGAGCGTAAGAGAGCAAAATTTATATAATTCTCTAGCACCTCGTGTGTACATAAATTGTCTGGATGGATAATATCGTTATTATAAAGTTCACCAAGCCAAATTATTTCATGGGGTTTTCAAAGCGATACCATATAATTTGACATTGAATTAAAATTCCAGAGGGAATATTTACTGTAATTTATTGTTTATAACGTGTAACTTATACGGTATACCGTATAATCAACCGCGGTATAAGGTAACATAAATCAATTTGATAGAATTAAAAATTATCATTTTAAGGTTAATCGTCACCAGAAGCTCCATACTTTCCCTAATAAAATAGTTTCAAAATTTTGACAGATGTTGAATGGGGTTAAATTGAGGAGAAAATAGGGACAAATTGATCAAAAATGCACTCTAATTAAAAATAAGGTCAAAAATTTAATAAAACTTAATGAAACTGACCGTTTACAAATTGTATTATACGACTGGCATGCCGACTGGCAATACGACTGGACTGCGACTCGCTTTGGCATGCCGCCTAGGCGTGAGTTAGTGTGGTTGATATTGCCTAATCAAGTTGCAGTCGAGTGCTATTGGTTTCTAAAACTGTCAGTTACAATAATATGAAAAAGGTATATTTCTGAATTATCTGTCTCTGTACAAATTAAACTGCGATGTGAGTTTTTAACCTTTCCTTGAGGGACTTTGTTTCTGGTAAAGTTATATCTATAGATACATTATAAGATTGTAGATTTTCAAGTATAAACAGGGAATTGCCGATATAAATTTCATAAGTTAAATTCCGGGACACTTCGGTTTGCAAAACATCATTTTGACCATTGTCGATATCGCTGCTTGAATAATCATCATATTGCGAATAGGCACTTTTAACAAAAAAACTTTATAAAAGATTTTGAATTTGTCAAAAAACTGTCTCCATGAGTAATCCGTGGTTTCAAGAACTGAAAAAAATTTGCTTTACGATCATTGACTAATAACGGATGACTCATAGCAACAGGTTTGTCTCTTGTGCAATTTATATCTTATATCCAACCGAAGTCTTCCCTGATCTCTTTTGAAGTCGTCAATACTCACCCACGCGCCTAATTGATAAAGCAATTTACCACACTTAATGGGAAAAACTACTACACACGAGATCAAGAAAGACTTCGGTTGGAAAATGATATACAGGCACTATTAAATTTTTTTTTGTAATTTCAGTTTATAAAATGTCCAAAGCGTAAGTTAACAAACAATATTAAAAAATAATCCAAAATTCAAAATCCTCTCCAGAATATTTGTATAAAAAACTTCATCCTATTTGTGAATTCATTATCCAGTGGTATCAGTTTTATTTCTAAAAATAAAGTTATTGCCAAAAATTTGAACTTCGTTCGAGTCAAGCAGTATAATATATCAAAAATATAATTCTCTGTATATATTTCGTTACTTTTCCCAAGTAATGTATATTGAATGAGAATATCAAAAAAGGTTAATAATCTACTGGATTTTTAACGAGCCATCAAGGCGTCCAAATCGGTTTATTACCTCTGTAACGGTTAATGACCTTTCTGGTGAAAATAAAACTGACAAAAATCTGTAAAATCAAGTTTTCTCTTTTTGATAAAATAGGATTTTAATCTGTCATCGAAAAAATAATTTCCGTTTTAAGTAAGGAAAGACAGGTTCTAAAACCTTGCCCCGCGGCGTAGTTTTAGGGGGCTAAGCTAAAACAGTGTTTAACAGCTTGAACTTAAAACGATCAGTCTATCACCGATAATGCCTCGTGGCCTCTTTTTCCTTTGCAAAAATACCCCCATTTTTAAATGAGTCCTATGACGATAAATCCTTGGTAATAAGGATAATATAGTTGAAGAATCAAATACACAGTCTTTTTGTTCAGAGGCAAAGCGGCATGACGAAACAAATATTTGAAGAATATCTATAATTTAAAATATATTATTATGTAGATTGTTCCGGAATATCTGACATCACTCGAAAATTAAAACTTAACAATTTGAGAATGGACTATAATATTTATCATTTTTTTCCTGTAAAATCGAGAACTTATAATATTTTTTATGATCTCCTTTTCCTAGAAAAATTGTCGAGAATATTAGTAAGTCGGGCTTTTAGTAGGCCAATCCATCTGAGGCCCGAATATCCAAATTTTAAACTTTCGCGAAAAGTAATCACTGCATTTTCTGACACAATCTTTGTTCTATTCTAACTTCTGATGATGGCTTTTAGCCGAAACGTTAAATAAATACCCCTTTTAAAGGAAAACCATATAATTTATTATGTCTCAATACAAATACAAATATTCCATCCGTTAGTGTTCGCGTTTGACCCTCACATTGTCCGCAAAGTAAATTGCGCTTATTCAGCAAAGACTTTACTGACTGGACTGCGAAATCGAGCATTACTTAGCAAGGTGAAGAGTTAAATATCAAAAAGTGATATAAATTTAAATTAAATTAAACTGCAGTTATTTCCAAACAGATAAAAAATAAGCTGACACTGTTAGTAATTATGATGTTAATTTCAGCCCTTTTTTTTACATTTTACCCATGACCCGTCTTAGCCGGGCGTTCAGAAACCGATGGTCATTTTTTAGCTGGGCGGTAAAATCGCCGAAATGGCAAATAAAGTTTGTTTGTGAGCGAAAACAGTTTGACATCAACTCTGATCGAATATAATAACAGGTGTAAGGGATGAGTACCTGGATGTGCATAGGTGCTAAGGAGCTCATAATTAATTGTAGCTAATATAGTAGCTAGATAATCCGATTTTTTTATCTGTGGCAAAAGTTTATTTTTTATTTAACTTTGACAACTTATCTATAATTTCGAAGGAAGATTTCTAGGTTTATCACTTTTTATTAATGTTCAGACATGTTGTATGTGCAGTCCAAAAGACGATAGAGTTTGAAAAAAAATTAGTTGTTATATATAATAGGTGTTCTAAAAAATCACCTGGTGGTATTTTGTCACAAATTAGTCATGTCAAATGAGTTTTCACCGATTTACTTTGAATTTTTTTCGTTTATTCTGAGCGTACTTTTATTTAAGTTCTTAACTTATTGTTTTTTTTATTTATGTATAGTACTTTATTTTTTAAATTGATCGCATTTTCATTATATCATAATTCAGATTTTATTTATGTTAGAAATTAATTTTACGTTTATTAATACAGAGCATGTGAGCACCTGGGATTATCCGCACAGTAGGAAATGCGTGTCGAGAGGTCTGTCCCCCTTTTCGATCACAATCAATCTTTATTTGCATAGCGCGGCGATTTTACCGCCCAGCCAAAAAATGACCATCGGTTTCTAAGTTTGGCAGTAGATTCTTCACATAATGCGCGCAATCTACTTTGCGGACAAAATGACGGTCAATCGCAGACAAATTGTTCAACCAATTTACAGTATGTAAAATAATGTATCGAGAACAATAGAGGGAACGAACACATGATTGGTCAATTAATTTTGAGGCGCGCGCTCATTGGCTAATCATAACATAGATATCGACAACATTCCCTTGCTTTCTCGAACAAAAAATTTCATACTGTAGTAAATGATAAATGTATCATTTGAATATTTCAACAGAAAGTATAATTTACTGTCAGGATGAACACATTTGTTAGATTTAGTAAATTTCCTTCAATTTTCAAATAAATTTATTCTGAGCATTTATGGTGATAAAACAAACTCAAAAAGATCATCAACAAGTATTATGTCATTGAAAATTGTTTCAGCTCACCAAGTAAGGGTCAACCAAAATGTATAATTATAAAAGTAAAAAAAATATCAAAAAAGAAAGCGTTACTTTTTCCAAAATTGTATCTATAAAAGACCTCGATAAAAAAGACGCACGGTGCTTAACATTTTTAGATACCAAGGCAATTTGAAATAAGGAATTTCAAACGTCAAAAATGGGCATCGATATTTTTGACCCGACATTTTTGTAGAGAAACTTTTTCTGCTCATTTTAAGACTCAGGATTTTTTTGTTTTCAAAACTTTTTCGATAAAATCGATTTTTCGGTAATTTTTTTTTGAGATTTTACAGGTGGTCCCCAAATCGGTTCTAGCGAAGCCGTTTGAAGAGCTAGAATGCTGATTTTTTGGCCAGTGAAAATTAAGCGTTTTTCGGTTACCTGTTTTGTTGCATTAGGATCGGCGAAAATTGTTTTGTTATAAAAACATTTCCCCCCTTTACTTAAAATCCCGAACAAAAATATTTCCTATTCTGAAAACCACAATGATTTATCAAAATATTGCCTCTAATAATAAATCTCGTATGATTCAGGGCTTGAATTACTTATCACTCTGACCTTAGATTCAACAGACATTAAATGTTATCGATGGTGATTGTGGTCAGATGAAATAAAATCAGAATATCATCAGAGAAGGTTACATGTATTTCACAATTTTCAGTTATTTTCATTCAGCCTAAATGATTTATATCGTGCAGAGCATCGATCAAAATTTGCTTAATTTTTACAGCATCGAGTCAGAAAACAACTTGATTTTTTCATACCAAATTTTAAATCTGTGATTAATTATATTGTTTTCGACAAAATTTATTTACAAGTATGATAAGTTAACCGTGTTTTGCTAGATCGGTTCACCTGTTATCTGGAAAATAAAAATGTTTACGGTCACTTTCACATTATAGGCATAAAAAAGGTTCAACAATCAATAAAAGCTTAAACATCATGCAACTCGCCAGTCTAGTCGGTATCTTCAAATTGGATACGGAAAGAGAGAGTTTACAATAATTGGGTTGTAAAGGCGGCCCGAAGCTCTTGCCAATTCCTATAGAGATCAGAAGCACAAGATTTCGAACTTCAAAAAAATGGTTTCAAATTCTTTATAAAAAATTAAGCGTATCCTTTTTCCGACCTGAGTGGATCTTGAAAATGAGGGTTTTCTCTATAGCGCGTGTTCGAATCCCACTAATGTTGTCTAAGTGATTGTGTTAGTGATTGCCTTAGTGATTAAACTTTGGCGCTCTCGATAACAAGCACTCTTGCCTATTATCATACCCAGACAATCACTAAGACAACATTAGTGGGGTTCGAACACGCGCTATAGAGATACCCTCATTTTTTCAAGATCCACTTAGGTTGGAAAAAGGGTATAGTCTCTTTGAATATGGGTAACACAATAATATTAATGAGCTGGGTTTTAAAAAGATAGCCACTAAAGTTACTCTGGAAGTTTCACCTTTCATTTTTGTCGATATATCGAAGATTATACTTCGGTATGGATCATTACTCAGCGTCATAACTGTGACGTCAGAAATGATAGTAACCTGGTTTTACTGTAACCAATCAAATCACACGATTCTTATAATTAGTTCACAATTGTTTGATTTGATTGGTCACTATATTTTCTGCCATCACAGTTATGACGCTGAGTAACTATGAGTATAATCTTCGATATGGCAATAAAATTCCGTTTCGAACTTTTCAGCTACCCCTGAACCCTAGGCAAACTCAAAACGAGCCAATTACGACACTCGGAAAATATTATTCACAAAAAAATAAGGTGTTCATTGGCCCCCTAACCTCCGATGAGCCAATCGAAATCGCTAAAGCTAACAAGGCCAGAATGAATCGGCGAAATTTTTCCTTAGCAATCAATCGGAAAGCTCGATAGTCCGCATAGGGCTCTTTTCGGATATCGGATATCTGGAAAATTTTATACCGAATGTGTTTTAGCTTTTGGGGTTTTCTCCAGGGAGATTGAAACGCCCCTTAAATTAACTAATCAAGTTGCGCTCTGATTGGTTAAGCGTGAATATCCTCGGGGAACACCCCAAAAGCTAAAAGACATTGGGTATATTTTGTCATTTTTGTGCAAAAGTCTCTTTATTCAATGCAGAATCTTGTGTCTATATATGCACTAAAAACATAAAAAATATATCACAAAATCGCGAAAATTGAATTATTTTGATTGATCCGAATTGCGTGGTATTTAAAAAAAACCGCTATTTTGTTTCGGGCGATTTCACACTTTTGCACTAAAGTGGGTTAAAAAATCAATTTCATTTCGGTTTCTGATTTATTAACTGTATTTATGTCAAATAAACGTTAAAATTATTAAACTTTATTCTCATTTTCTCTATTTTTTACCTAAAAATTGTATATTCTAATATGAGCATTTTTCTTTACGGTTAATGCTTCGGTGATTTTTCTCTTCTTACGAATACGAAAACTGTTGATTTCTGCCCATCATAAAATAATTATAATTTTTTCTCTATTAGTTTTTTTGCGTATTTTTGGGCCTTTTTTCAGGCAGCCGGGCGATATCTGTTCAAATTAAAATTAAGGGATTACAATCATCGACCGGTTATCGTCTAAAAATCTATTAAGAATCTAGTTAATCCGCCTTTACAGTTTTTTGTAGTTATATTGGATAGAAGTGTAAATAAATTTTGCCCCGATGAAATTAATGAATTTCTCCGCCTGTTAAGGGGGTGCCATATACCCGGCAGATTGAAGTCAATATCCCTTTATTGCCCTCTCCCAAAGATTTGGTCCCTCAAAAACACGGGGGGGGGTGAGAAAACGACGCGTAATTTGAAAACGAGTCATTCGATTAGGTTCTTAGATAGCTCAAACTGTGCACAAATATCTAGTAAATAGTACAAAATAAAAATTGGTCCAAATCAGAACATGGTTTCTATTTTTTTCTCAGACCTTTGTTTCTATTTTTTAAGAAAAACTAATAATTAAACAATTTCAGTAATCTTAGGAAATAAATAAAAACATTGGTCCTTTTAAAAACAATTTTTATGTTTATATTAATTAGATAATTGTGCTCAGTTTGAGCTAACTAAGAACTAAATAGGATGACTCGTTTCCAAATACGCTTCGTTTTTCTCACCCCGTGTTTTTGAGGGACCAAATCACAAGTTTTTTAATACTCACCATTGTGACCACCAGGTGCTCGAAATTTTTTTTCATGGTCGGAATCATTTTTTGAGAAAGCTTTAACCATACAACTCAAAGAATTAGTGCTGAGGGGTTTAGTTTTGCAGATAAATCTCCCGGTACTGACTAGATATAACTCATGAAAACTAATAAGTTTAAATCTTTTTTGTGAATATGTACCGTTAGTTCAACCAGAATAAATCGTTAGAGTCAATCACAATAAATCTCTTTATCATTAAAGCGAAAGATATGAGTATCGACGTTTTCATCTTTGAAATCGTAAAAATTTGAAAAAAATCAAAACATTATGAAAAATTTTCCGCATTTTTCGACGAAATTTTTTCTGTTTTTAATTTTCAAATCTGTGGGTAAAAACAACAAAAAAATGACCACTTTAACTTTCTTCATACAGATGCCTCCATATTTTCTGACCACCATTTAAAAATCATAAAATATTTATTTTTCATTTTTTGTCGACTTTTTTAGAAATAATATGTAAATTTTCCGCAAATCAAGTCCAAAATTTTTTATTATTGGTTTTTTTAATTCTGCATAAAAAATCAGGCAAAATCACGTATTAAATTTTCTGGTATCTATTAAATATCCGTATGTCAACTAATGAGATGGTTGCGCGATTATCATTTCTAAACTATTGATGAAATTTATAACATTGGGTTGCACAACCGGTTATATCTAGTTTTTTGCAATTTAAAAATTGAATTTTTTACAACGTTTCGAATATATTTTTATTCATCTTCAGGTATCAACCGGTTAGTGCCATTTGGCACTCAATTTTAACAAAAATTTATTCTTGCAAAAAATTTCCAATAAAATTGTTGGTGTTATAGGCGGCATTTCTTGTGATAGTCAGGACATTTTTTAATATCAAAACGCAATTAAAGGTCAATTTTTATCTCAAAAAAAGATGTTTTTCTCTACTTTGGGCCATTTTTGACCATCATGAAAAAAAAACTTTGATATTAAGGAAATTTTCTAATGTGCAGAGTTTTAAAGATAGTTTAAGATAGTTTAGTAGAAAATGGCGTTGCAATGAAAAGTATTGTTTTATATTTCCACAGATACTAAGTTATGTTAAAAAAATGAAAATATTAAAGTTTGCAAGAATGAACACTTTCATTGAAGATAAAAAATAAATTTTCACATTTTTTTTGTTTTCATATATCGCTCTGAAAAAATGTACCAATCTTCCGGACTTATAGCACTCCCTTAACTTATTAACAACAGTAATAAATTATTTTTATCGTCCCTGATCTTTTACCTATTATCTCTAGGATCTGAATTTGTAAACATCCGGAATATCAAATTTCACAGGAAATCTGTCAGACCTTACAGGTAAAAAATATAATCTAAAATAAGCGTCATCAGTAATAAAATGTAATTACCCATCGAATTATCCCAAAAAATTGGTCATAATTAGGAGTCATAAAAGTCGCAAAAGACCTCTGCTGAAAACGAGTTTATCGGGGTTATTGCGACATTTTAATTATTTGACATTAACTCGTAGACTTAAGAAGTGAGTCTGTACCCAGACTCTGCCATTCTTAGTGCCATTCTTAAAATCGACCCATATAAGCAAGTTTCATGAATTAACTTATATTTTTATTGTCTTAAAACACAATTCAGCCCAATATGCTATACAATGGAAGAACATTTTTTATTGGAAAACGTAGAAAAAGGCATTTAATGGCAGAAGAAAAAAATCAAGAAAATGACCTTCAGTTACACACAAAGTGCAATAATAAGATGAAATTATAACTTTATTTAATTTGAACCTACCTTATATTTAACTTCAAATGATTTGCTATCGCTCTGTCTAAAATAATTATAAGTTTTCTTACAAAATCTCTAGTTAAAATGGCTCTTAAATTTTGTGGAATATTTTATTTCTCGTTCAAGGTCAAGGTCAATTCAAGTCATCGTATAAACTTGAACAGTACCAGCAAAATAATCGAAAGGTCGACTTTCTCATAACAAATATTAGCAAACTATGGGTCAATTATGTACTTAAATTGCGCGGTAATTGATTATATTTAGACTATATTATACGATTACACCATATACGGTAATTTGAAAAGTACTCAAATTACGTCAAAACTTTGTTGATGAACTTCAAACGTTTTTAGACTTATCTCTACACCCCAAGTCGAATAAAATCACGTGACGAAATATCCAAATAAATAAGGTTTGAAATATGTCATAAATAAATCCTTATTTCGCCTTAAAATACATCTCCGCTAACTGTACAATACCTAATTTAGGGTGTTCCAGGTCACTCACTTTTTTGATGTTTAGCCATGAATTTAACAATCGAAAAAGTACATTTGGTCAGTTTTTGAGCAAGGAAAAAAAATTCGATGTCAAATGTTTGAAATTTTCAATATAAATAAGGCTTTCTGATTGGTTAAAAAAATCTGAAATTGGCCTATTATTATTTCACAAGGTGCTCTTCAATTCACTGATAACGCCTATATATATCCCCTATTCACACTTTTGTAAATATCCCGGCCCTACTACTTAAAAACACACTACGTTTCCTAATCAGGGCTGGGATATTTACAAAAGTGTGAATAGGGGATATTTTAAAAATATGTTTTTATTATGAAAGATATTTGACCTTAAAAAAACCAAAATCATCAAAATTCGCAAAATTGACGGTTTATTGAGAAAAAATAGTTTTCAAAGATTTACTGTATTCAAAGTTACTGTTTGCAATCTAATTATACTCTTATTCATATTGCCTTTTTTGAGAACATGTGTGGATTCGCATCATCTATTAAATTTGTTTGTGCCTGCATTTTCTAAATATATTTTGAGAACGTCATTGTGACTCGATCGTAATTGTGATTTAACTGGAATTTACGTCATAATTTTCTATCATATTTTTACGTTTGTAAAATTTAATAATTGCAAAGTTCATTCTTTTCAACAAATTAATTTGTCTTGCATACAACCGAGGAGTACATGGTCCAAAATATGCTAAAAATTGGCCGATTAGAGTCGTTGATACCAAAACTCTAAAATTGTCTGACAGTTTCAGTCAACAATTTGCACTTCTAAATGTTTAGAAGAATCAATTAATACTTTATTATGACGAAAAGGCACAAACCTGTTAGTAATAAAGGCTTCACCTCGTTCCAATCCTTTTAAAAAAAATCAGCAAAAAATCATTTATCGGTTAAATTATTATTATGAGAAAATTGTAAATAAAAGTCAGGCATCTTAAAATGCGAGGTTCTCAAACTCAACGTTTTTTTATGGCACATTTCTGGTAGTTCTTATCAACTTTATTTTTTAAAGATTTTGTTTCAGTTTGTTGAAGATTTTTGCTTGTCAAAACACATGTTTCTTTCAAGATTATAACCAGATGTAACTTTTAATGTCCAACAATGTCACAACTTACCCCATTTCAATCAATACAATCGTCTCAAATCCCTCAAATTTCTCTGGTATGTTCGATAAAGTAAAACCCTTGTGTTCTAAATCTAAAGTTTGATGACTAATTTTATTTTTTTAAAGTCGTTTCTTGGCCAATGTAAACTTAACTACCATTATAACTAATGCCCTGCGGGGGATTCAATTGCACAAAATGCAGAAAAGAAAAACTCAGTGGGGTGCCAATAGTGAACAACAGTGGTCAGACTGAACTTAAAGAATGCTTAGTTTGCAACCACCAAAATCAACGCTAAAAATATAACTACGATTAGCCAAAATAGCCTTTCAACTCAGTAATTCATTGTCAAAAACAAAATTCAAGTAAGTGGTTTTAATCACAATTATATGAACAATATTTTTTCAGAGCTTATTCGTCAGTCATAAAATTTATATTCACAGAATTTTGAGTCGTAAGTTAACAAACTTGTCTTTTTGCGAAATTTTTTTCTTGACCCTTGGACTCCAAGGACCTTGGAGGCTCTAAACTAAGAACTTCGATGGAGGCTCCGAAGATGATTTTTACGCTCGACTTTGAACACTTATACTTTGATAACTACATATCCGATTAGTATCTAGTTACATTCTTTGAAAAGCAGAAAGTCAGAAAATTTTAACTCCCGTAGTGTATTTTGCGCCATCTATGGCGCAATGCTGTTTAGGGTCCGTAATGACTGAAAAAGGGGGAATGAACAAGTCGGGGCTTGAACCCGCGGCTCTCTCATCATGATTTAAGTGTGTTTACCAACTACACCAATTGCCTGATATTTCTAGTCGGATTTCTCGCTTATGGCGCGAATTAGTCGCTCTACCTAATCGCACCTGACATGGCCTTTAATCGCATTTTCGGACCCTTAATGTGTATGAATGAAATTTACAAAGTGATCGATAGCTATTTGGATAATTGACGTTTGTGCGTTTTTTTTTAGAAAATTTTACTGTATTACAGTACTTATTTTTTGCAAAAAAATTTAAATCATTAAAAAGACTTTGAGCGGGATTCAAAAAAAGATTAGACTTTTTTCCCATTAAACGATAACCCCAAAATGATCACGTGACCGTATATTTAGGAATAAGGTTAGTAAAAGTAGTACTGTTTTTTTTCAAATGCTCAAATCAATTTTTGAAAAAAGTGAAGTGGTTCCTTAGAAGTTTTTAAGACTTTTTTAGTACACCAAAGTCCAAAAACGATCAGCTGACCTTCAAATTAGGAAATAAGGTTTTGGTTCAAGTAAACAAATAGTGATCAAATTACGACCGACCATTTTTTCGGCCAATTAACACCTAATTCAAGAGTTTTGAACATAATAATATTATCCAAAAACGTCACGTGATCTTATTTTCGAGAATAAGGATTATTTATGACATATTTCAACCTTATTTTTGGATTATTTCGTCACGTGATTTTATTCTAATTTGGTGTAATATGAAAAAAGTCTTAAAAACGTTTGAAGTTACCCTGGAATTTTTTTGACGTAATTTGAGTACTTTTTCAAATTACTGTACTACTATCCCCGATATGTAAATTCGCGACTCCTTATCGTGGAGTGCGAGTTTTAACGTAGGCGATAGGGATATTAAAACATTTTCCCTATTTTCAAGGTATTTTTTTCAAAAGTACTCAAATCCTTGAAGACCTTAAAGAATCGTAACGAATTTCTAAGATTTTATTGCATTACAATATGGCCCCGGTTCAAATAGAGCATTTCTACTGTAGGAGTCATAACTTCCGAAATAAGCAGCTGAGTTTTTTTTAATTGGGCCATTTTTTTCCACAAAATTTCAAGCTAAAAACAAATCTCACGGAAAGATTGTTCAAAAACTGCTAAATAAATTTAGAATTGACTTTTAATCTGAAAAACTTATAACAAATAAATAAAAGTTTCATTGTTGAACTTAAAAGAAATGCTCGTTCCTGATTGGTTCAAATTAATTGAATCACAATTAGGAGATTTTTTCCGAAAATGTTCTATGTGTTGAACAATTAAAGAAATACTAGTTCTGATGGTTCAAATTAATTAATCAAAATGGGCTATTTTTTTCCACCGGTGAAAAAATGGCCCAAAAAGTCACGTGTTACCAATGAGTCATATGTTATGCCCAATTTTGACGGTAATTCAATCTCCCTGTCTAGCCGACCGGTGTGAAAAAAAGGCCCAATTAAAAAAACTCAGGCTGTAATGATTACAGAAGAGATGCGTAGGCGAAAGAAAAGAGAGAAGGAATCACGAGAAATAATTATTCCAATAAAATTTAAGACTCATTTTACATGAGAATGATGATAAAAACATTGAATTTTTTTTGCAGATGCAACACCATATGGCGACGGTTTTAATATTTACAAATTAACTAAATTCGTGTTATTTATGCACTTGTTTGTGAGAATCGGCGAAAATGAGAGAATTTTATTTCTTCTTCACATTTGATGACTTTTTATTAATTTGATTATCATTGAAAAAATATGTGTTGATAATGAATCTTCGGTTATAATGCTGAAATCAAACGCAACGCCACTGATGGCGCAAAGACACTACGGGTCCAGAGATTGTCGGCCACTACGGGAGTTAAATAACTAAATTGAATTAAAAAATATAAACATTTATTCATTGAAAATGTCCGCCGAAAACCACTTTTAGATTTCATAGTGTACTGATTAAAATTGAATTTTCACGAAATTGTTTTCGTCACAATATTCTTAAAATTTGAATATGGTTCAATCATTTTTTTAGGTTTGGAAAATATTCTGCAATTAAAGTTTTTTTAAGTATTTTCAATTTTAGTCAAAAATCGAAAATATAAGGTATAACTTACACCGTATAAGAAAACTTATTTTTTTTAAATGTAATAATATCAGGTTTTGATCATATTTAACTATATTTCTTGATCGTAATCAAATTTTCAATAAAAAACTCAAAATGGTAGATTTTGGTAATTCACTTCAAAAGAAATAAATTGAGAGTTCCAACCTTAAAGACTTTCCTAAAAACTGACCTGCACAAATTTTTCGTTTAAACGATTTTTCGTTAAACTAAAGTCAGTCAGTTTTAAGAAATCGGCGTTTTAGTTTAATTTTAGAGAAATTGGCAAAAAATAGATTAAAATAGATTTAAAATATTTTGTGCATACATGCAATGAAATTTGTTTTCTCAATTATCAGCTGATTAAGCTTCATTTTCCAGAGAATTTCAGGCTTCAACTTCTACCTATTCTAGGTAGTACTATCTAGGTAGTACTTATTAATATATTTTTATCGTAAAACAAAAGCTAATTCTAGTTAACTATGTTTAAAATGACATAATGTTTAAGTTCTTTTATGCCGACGATCCCTTTAAGTACTACACGCATTACCTATAAGGCTTTTTAAAAAATATAATTTAGCTCTTTAGCACCACTTGTGGTCATTTTTTTTATCATTTTCTCGGTTTAAATCAGTGTTTTGTTATTATTTGTCTCAACTGACTTTAAATTCTCCAAAAGTTATCCATATGATGGTATTTTACGATAACCTGGCAACCGGTGTTTCGACAAAATATGAGTGTTTAAATTTGTATCTATTCATTTTTTTTTACAAAAAATATATTTTTGTTGAACACACTTTTCGAATATTGTCAAACTTTGTGACAACCGATAATTTGTATAATTTCGGACGTTTGACAAGATAGTATAAAATTGCTAAAAAACCGGTTACCGGTATTTTTTAGAAAATTTTCATTATCACCACTGGCCGCGGAATGCGCTATTTACTATAAATTACTATCAATTTCTATTATATTTTCAACTTCATTTTCCACATTGTTTCCGAGGGAATTCTACCTACGCAAAAGATATGCTGAATTCTGTACTTCTCACCAATTTCAATATATTGAAACTTTTTAAAGACCTTAAATAAAAATAAACTTTTGACTACCGAGATCTCTGATTTGTTCATTTAGCTGCGTGAAGAAATCAATTTGATTGAAAAGTCTAGACCCTTGAAAGACGGGCAAAAATTTATTGACTTTTGTATTAAATGGTGCAAAAAACCTTTGTTTCGAAAGTGTGTTTAGCTCAAACTTGAAGTGATTATCTTTGACTGACAATACATCACTGAATATACATTTTAAGGAGGAAAACCTCTGTCAGCAAAAATTGAAGTCACTTGAAGTCATTTCACGTTTTTTTGACGATTAGGAATAAAAAGATCTTAAGGAATAGGTAGGAATATATTTAAAAGTATAAGGTACAGAATAATTTACTACATTCTTAATCTCGGATCGTTTTTCAATTTCATATCAAGCTGAGCATATTTTTGCGGTGCAGTCAATTTATGCCGGTTCAATCGCATCTCTAAGATTTGAATACGGAACATCGAATCAGCACACCAAGATCTTTCAAATAGTTCAATAACAAAATCGCCTGGAATTATTATGGGTTTTGGAATACCAAAAAGAGTACAAGTTGAAAAAGTTTTTGATTTTTACATTTAAGAATTCCAGATATGTCACTAGATTATTTTTTTAAAAATCTGGGACGTTCTCTAACTGGTACAACTTTTTGGATCGGTATTTATACCAGTTTGCGAGCGATGACTGTATATGGTATACTGTATTATACAGTCTGTAATACAGACTCTGTATATCACATTTGCGATCCCTTCAGTCTAAACAGGAGCATAGTAAATATAGTACAGCAAGTTACATTTTCACTTGCGATCCAAGTTTTCTATGCAAAACTGATGGACATTGTCATAATTTAAATTTTTTAATCACCTACGTGTTTGTGAATTTCAAACGTTCTGATTGGTAGAGGTTAGCTTTAGCAAAAAACTAAGATCGCAAGCAAAAACGTGACATGCGGCAATGTGTCACATGCAGCAAAATGTCACATGATGTACATGTGTAGTTCATGATATGATATGAATAGAGTGTTAAATAGTTCCTAAAATTTTCAATGTCGACATCCGTTCCCTTTTTCGGTCCTTCCCTCGGAAGGGAAGGAAACGATTAACAAGGGGAACGAGAGCTTGAGGAAGGGAACGAAAAAACATTGGGATCGTTTCCTTTTACATCCCTGACGAAGACGAAAAAGTGGTAGATTACGTAATATCTTTTATAGACGCAGAATTTAGTTTTCACGCTATTTAAGACAACCACTTTTATGTTTATTTGGTAACCGGTTAGAACAAAAGTGAATCACCTTCACAAAAATGATTCGGAACCAATCCTATAAGCTTCTTCGTCTTCTTTGGTCATTGATATCTGTTTCTGTTGATATTCTTGTTGTTTGGCCTGAAGATTGTTGGTTTCTAATTCAAATCTTTCTTGAATGAGATTAGCTTGGTCAATTAACCGGGCTTTTAAGTCTTCTAGACATTCTTTGTGTAATTTCATACCTTTTTATGGAATAAATATATCATGGAATGAATTTTTATGAAAAAGTAGGCTATGATTTTTCGTTCGATTTTTAAGAATTGTACATCATCAAATTATCGCCAAAATTAAATACTCCTTCAACTCACTTTTCGTCCTAGAATGATAACATAGACACTTTATCCTAGATATCTGGATCGCATATTTTTTTTGCTCGAAAAAGAATAGGAAAAAATATTTTCGAACCTAAGCATCATGATGGATAGCAAAATTGGCTAAGCAAATCATGGTCCATGACAATTTATTTTTCCAATCAGTTTTGAAGAAAAATCCCTTACTTCTATATTTTGCCCAAGCTTCTCTGATCCTAAAGTAGCAAAGTTTGCCTACCATAACATTTTTTATGGTTCGCGTAACCTTAAACTCAAAATATATTATTCATTCATTTCCTTGAGATCTGTTCAAACTTGGAGGATCTCCAATTTGAGCTAAGAACGGCACCAAATAATCCATTTCTGTTTCTTGTTGTCTTTTAGCTTCCAGTTCAGCTTGTTGCCGAAGGTAATCTCTGCGAATCATTGCATTCTCATTTCGGAAAACATCATGAACAGAAATTTCAAGTTTTGGATTTTTATCTTCTGATTGTCGCAACTAAAGTTTTGAATGAAAAAAATGAAACAATCAAAAAAATATGATAACAATTTTCCAGCATGCATAGAAGATTTTGCCCATCACAAGAAAAAACTTTTTTCGTTCTGTTGGGAGATTCGCTTCAAAAGATGAAATGCATCATAAATAACCTTACAAAAAAAAGTAAAATTACAACCTACGCAAATAACTCATGCTTGTGTCAAAGCATCAGGCGATCTAATGAGTAACTTGTTACCTCTAATTTTACTTTTTTCGGAGAGGTGATTATGAGGCATTTGATGTTTTGAAGGGAATCTCCCGAAAGCAGATTTTGTACGTACAGGCATCAATTCAATATAACTTATTTGTTAAAATTACCTTTAAATCTTCTCGAATTTGTTCTTCAGTTGCTGCGACAGCTTTTACTGATTTGCTTTCCGATTTCAGTGCATTTACAAGATCATTATAAACCGGTAACGTTTTTTCAGAATCTGACAGTGGATCTCCGGTACCATTATATGCTGTAAAAAGCGTCGTAAGGTCTGGTGAAAATGAGACATTCCAAAATTTATCGTCGGCATTATCGGGCTTATCAAACGTTCTAGTCGAAGAAGTTATAAATCCATCTTTTTTGTGATAAATAATACTTATCTTTTCTTGAGCAATTGAAAATTTCTTCTCGTGCAGGTCACTGTCAGCATTTTCAATGGTTTCATTTCGTCGGAATTTTTCAGTTATTTCTTTTATTTTACGTTTTATCTTTTCATTTGACGATGGAAGTAATCGACGTGGTTGTGATTCTTCAAATTTTACTTCGCGGAAAAATAATTTGTCATCGCGATTACAAAAGTGTTCTGAAATTAAATATTTCAAATAAGTTAATAATTTACCTCAAGAATGTTTAGTGAAATTTAAAAAAAAGAGTACCCAATGTCTTTTAGCTTTTGGGGTGTTCCCCGAGGAGATTCACGCTTAACCAATCAGAGCGCGACTTGGTTAGGTAATTTAAGGGGCGTTTTAATCTCCCTGGAGAAAACCCCAAAAGCTAAAACACATTCGGTATAAAATACTTGTTTTTTAAATTATTAAAGGAGTGATAGGCACTAAAAAATACCAATTTAAGATATGCTTATTATCAACTTTTAACTGGTGTAACATGAGCAATTAAGGACAATCACTTAAAAGTGCGCGAAATTAAAAATATCGGAAATAAAAGTTATTATTTTGGTAAAGTGACAATGAAAATAGGTTTAACCTATAAAGTTAATCTCATATTTTGACTCAAAATTCTCAAAAATAAGTTTTTGACAATATTTTGTTCGCGCTCTATCACAGTTTGTGTTCAGAATCAGACCGTAGTTTCTAATAAGGATTTCTAGCAAATCATACCCTCAATTTTTTTGGTGACATTTGAATATTAGTATATCAAATTGTGAATATACAGGGTGTAAGATTTTTCCCTTCTTTTTTCTAAATTGGAGAGCGATGAGAACGCTAATGAAAACGATTAATTTTTGCAAAAACCTATGTCTTTCTCAGATTCAACCAATCAAAACGGCGGAAATCAAGTCTATCTAATTTGGAAAAAAAGAAGGGAAAAACCTTACTAGTACACCCTGTAGAGAATTATTATAAGGCATTTTTATGTTACAAAAACTTTGATAAGTCTTGTTTGTTCTTATGACCCCCTATTACTGTGGTTATCGTATTAGAAGAATCGCTTTAATTTTTGATTTTGCGCTCTCTTTACTTATTTCACATCCAATAATTAATTCATAAAAACTTTCCTGATTAATAATCTGGACTGTGTTCTTAGTGAAATTCCTGCATCAAAATGTCTAAAAATGGTATTTTCGTCACATTCAATGAAATTCGAATAATTTCTTTAGTCATCAATTTATGTGTTGTTTTAGACTATTTTTGAATGATCTTTACAGAAAAAAATGAGGTTGGACCTCGGACCTTAAGGGGATTGTGGGTGCAGTAGTTATTTTCAATGCCACGTCTCAATTCGGTATTGTTTTTCTTGTATCCGACCATCCGCACATGAGAAATTGATTGCAAGCAAAAAAAAGTTTTTTACTATCGAATAACTAGTTCTAGAACATCGGATTGCTTGCCAAAAATAATTAATTTATTTACAATTCCAGACATCGGATAGTCTCAAATTACAAACAAAATAATCACAGCAAAAAAAACACTAAATGAAAGATTTAAATATTATAATTGTTACAATTTTTGCCTTTTTTCAATATTTAAATTTTTAGCTAATCAATGTAAAATTTACTGCGCGAAATCTGCATAAAATAGTGATTGCGAGAAATCTGACAAAAATATTAAAATTTCTCAGTCTTTAATTTTACTAAGATAATCGAGAATGATTTAAGAAAAGAAAAGGAACGCAGTACCGTTCGTGAGTTATACTTTTTGTTTGTAAAATAATTTACATTTTGCCTATATATGTAACTAGCAATGAATTTAAAAAAAAATTCCCGGCAAATAAAATGAATTAAATAATTTTTATCAGTCAATATGAAGAGAATTTTTTCTGACAAATAATATCGGCATTATGTAAATTTCGGATACGTGGAATTTACGGTATACTCAATGGAGAGAAATACCAGCAATTAGATTCTATGCATTTAAGGTTGATGTCGATAATATTTTCTAAAAAATGACATCATTTGTGACTTCTCAAGGTTACGGACTATAAGAACAATTGGAAAAATAAACGTTTACTAATTCTTCACAAAAGAAATTTGAGTTTAAAAAGCGGGCTATTTTTCCCCAGCACATGCCTTATTGCAGTTTGTAACCTTGAAATGGATAAAAGTGATAAATTTCTTAAAAAATATTTTAACATGAGCCGTTAAATGCATAAAACTTTATTGCTGTTATTTCTCTCTATTGAAGTTTAACTTGATATCCACGTATCCAAAAATTACATTATGCCAATATTATTTGTCAGAAAAAAATTCTCTGCAATATAGACTGATAAAATTTTTTTTAATTCAACTTAATTTGCCGGGAATTTTTTTTGAAAATTTATTGCTATACGTAGTTAAATATCCCCTTATTGCCCTGTCGTAAAGATTTGATCCCTCAAAAATCAAGGGATGAGAAAACGACGCGTCATTTGAAAATGAGTCGTCCGATTTAGTTCTTAGATAGCTCAAACTGAGCACAATTATCTCATCAATATAAACATTAAAAATTGGTTTTGATCGGACCATTTTTTCATTTTTTTTTTCTGAGATTACGAAAATTGTTTAATTATTAGTTTTTGTTAAAAAATAGAAGCAAAAGTCTGAGAAAAAATAGAAACAATGGTCTGATTCGGACCAATTTTTATTTTGTATTATTTACTAGATATTTGTGCACAGTCAGAGCTATCTAAGAACCTAATCGAATGACTCGTTTTCAAATGACGCGTCGTTTTCTCACCTTCCGTCTTTTTGAGGGATCAAATCTTTACGATAAGGGAATATAGATAGGCAAAATGTACATTATTTTACAAATAAAACTTTAACTCACGAACGGTACATGTGATTTCTTTTCTCTTATTCATAAATCATTNTCGATTATCTTAGTAAAATTATAGACTGACAAAATTTCAATAATTTTTGTCAGATTTCTCGCAATCACTATTTTATGCAGATTTACTGCGCGCCATTATTACATTGATTAGGCTTAAAATTAAAATATTGAAAAAAGGAGCAAAAATCTTAACAATTATAATACTAAAATACTTCCATTTAATCTAACTTTTTGCTGTGATTATTATTCTTTGTAATTTGAGACTATCCTATGGCTAGAATTTTAACTCTTAGCCGCCCGTCAGGCCCTGCAGGGCCTGATCGACTTTAACTCCCGTAGTGGCCGACAATCTCTGGACCCACCAAGGAAGGAGGTAAAACCCACCACGAGAATTAAAAGCAAAAGACCAATTTAACCCATGAATATAGATTTAGGATAGGTACCGGGCCCACACGGAAGATTTTTTATCCTAAAGGGTTAGATCAAAAACGCAAAAAAAATTGCTCAATTTCAGGGAGACTGCTCGTTCGTCTATTGCAATAATCAAAAGTAATAAGTATAAATTACTACAGAAATCCCCAAATTCCGGAAAATGAATTGTCGAAAAGCGGGTCAAAAACACAAAATTAATCCCCTCATCTTTAGAAAATAGTGCATATTATTTAAACGCGGGCAAAGAATGAACAAATTTCAAACCTCCGATTCGAAAAAAAACAAATCCCCACAAACTTCTTAAAATTAAGAATTCGGAGCAAAATTTTGTGTTCCCCCAATGACCCTACCTATATATGCTACACTGCTCTAGCATGTGAAATTCTCACCACCGCTAATCGCATAATCATGACGTGCGTTTTTTCTCACAATCGATATTTTTCTCATTACCAATTTGGTCAAAAAAGGTAACGTTCTCTTGACCAAATGGTCAAATAAATATATTTGGACATTCACCACCAATTTGTCAAGAATAAGTAAACATGTTTTTTTTTTTTTTTTTTTTTTTTTTCCTTTCTGACCCCATCAAGCAAAATAGTGACAAAAAAAAGACGATTGGCCCATGGTCACAAGGTTATCCTAAAATGTGGTAATTTCATGAATATGACCGGTCCAGCTGGACCAGAAAAAATATTATGAAATAAATCACTTATTCGTACCGTTCATGTAGATCGAACTAATGAGTCAAATCATATACACACACGCGCTGTACTATACTAATGCATATGATGATGGAAATTGAGTGAACATTATAAAAATTAAACTACTATAAAGATTAACAGTTGAACTATGGCGCGAGAGTATACAAGACTAGTCGATCGGCCCAAATATCGCGGAATTGGACGACAAAATCTTTCCATTGAAATTCCGGTATAAAGAAATCAAGTCAAATACATCCCCTCAAACGTGATTCAAAACCGTCTGCAAATTGTTCGAAACACAAATGGATTAGTTCCTTACTGACGCATGGACGATCTATACGTTCGGGTAGCAACATCGCAATTGAAGCGACGAGTTACACGATACATTCACCCAAACAACAAGCCCTCACCCAGCCACGTACGGCCAAAAAAAATTCGAGAACAATATCAAAGAGCGCAAAGATCCACTTCGAATTTAAGCGAGATGATGACCGAAAAGGAATTGAAATTGAAAATGGAAAAAGAAGGAGATAGAATTAAAGAACAACTTGAAAAGAGCCATCAGAGGATAAATTACACGGCAGACGAATACATCCTGGATTCTTGCAAGTAAGTTTAATTGGTGTATAGAGTGAACCTGCAATTTTAAACGACTTTTATCTCTAAAACACTCAAAATATGCGTTAGTCAAATATTCTAATATATCTATATTTTACAAGCATAATCGAAAATAAACGATATCAGAAAACTTATAATATCCCTTGAAAATGTAATAATATCAATGAATCAAATAATACATAATTATATCAAAAACGCTTGGTCACCTTTCTGCACGAAATGTCCCCCCCAAATATACAGCTTAGAAAGGCAACATCCAATTTAGGGCGCCTTATCCACCATCATCGTCACTTGATATTTAAGCGCGGCTTCATCGACAATTCTGGCCCAAAAATGGAAGGCTTGGAAGAAGCAAATGAATTAGGGCTTCCATCACATTTGCCTGATATTATATTAGGCGTTCATCACATCAGTCAATGAAATTAGGGCGGCTCATCAAACATTCGCCCAGAAATGAAGCTTGAACAGCAACATTTGGAATTAGGCGTTCATCAACATTTGGCCAAATTGATATTGAGGGCGGTTCATCAACATTTCTGCACAGTGATATTGAGGCGGTTTCATGACATTTCTGCCGTATGATAGTTAGGCACCAAATGACAGTCTGATGCACAAGTATAATTATCACTAATTATTTAAAAGATCACATAATGACCCAACACAATTATTTAATAATTGAATAAACGAATACGAATTGAAATACAAAGGAGAATCAATTAAATAGGCCTCCCGCAAGAAAACGAGCACCCGATAAAAATGCCTAGAATGAAAAATCGGACTGATAAAATGTTATGACGCTGAAAAAGTAACAAAACATTTTGGCTCCGACCACCGGTGCGCGTTAAAGGGGTCGAAATCGTTTTTCGTATTTCCAAGTAAAATGTGACAAAAGTCAAATTCATCTTTGTTCGCAATGCTTTACTGCACTTTTTCGGGTAAACGTAAAATTCTGCCCAATGAACTCAAATTATAAACCCAAACGATCACTGGTACACGAAATGGGTGCCCGAAACCGAAATATCAAATCAAATAGATAGTTGAAAGAGCGCAAGCACAACTTGGAAACGGTCTGGTTCAGATTGACCCACAGGTGGTAAAACGCGATCCATATTGGTGTAAAACGAACACATGGTTAGATTTACAGAAAGCCATCATAAGAAATAAATGAAGTAACATAGAAAGAAAATTTATGGAGAACATTAAAGTTCTTTCAGAAAATTAACAAATTTGCCGATCGCGATAGTGAAAAATACAAATGCTCAAAGGTCCACTTTTGACCACGAAAAAACCGCATGATCAATTAAATAAATAACGAAATGAAAAAATTTTATAAATCGGATAATGGTATAAAGGGTAATCAAATGACAAAAATTGTCCTAAGGTGGGTGTCGTTTGTACCCTTCTCAATCAACGCCCTCAATCAAATCTAGGCAGTATGAATAATCTGAGGATAACTCGGTTTGTGATTAGCCTTGTCTAAACCGATTACATCTCAAAGTCAACCTTGTTTACATCACCACCAGTGTGAAGTCTATTCAAGCACTAAACGGTTTTTAATCTATCTTCTTAGACCCAACATACAAAGCCGTCCAAAATATCACAAAATACGAAATACAATAAGAAAGAAAAAGGTGATAAAGAAATTTCGATTTTGACTTTTCTTTCTAGAATCTCACTTTAAGCGCGATTTATGCCAGTTTTCGCCCCTCAAAATCTAACTTCTTTAGACGAAGTTGTGAAGAACATTTTATTGAATAAGGTAATAATATAATGGTAAAAGGGATGAGATGAATTATTGAATAAAATTCTAGAATCAGAAAATTGAATGACGTGAACCGAAAATAAGTCGAACAAAAAAAGTTTGATCTATAGAACAAAATACCACCAATTGGAAGCTGAGATACTAGACAACAAAGTGGCTTATCAGGCTAATGCAAGATTACCAATCAGCGTCAAAATTTCGATAATTAGGTTTTGAACTTTGGCTTTAAAAATATTGAAATCCTAGAATCGATCTAAAGACATTCCGAAATTTTAATGTCATGCCATCGTTTCGGGGTGGCAACACAATAAAAGTCAATCAATGGTGGAAACGGTTTTATGCGTAAAGCAAAAAATATCATCGAAATTTAAAAATCTCTGATTTGTTCTAGATGTTGAAAAAAATAATTGCCACCATGAGTCCTTGGGTACACTTAGTCATAACCGGATATAAGTATCATAAATAACTTTATAAGGAGCTCAAAAAAACGACAACCACCCCTTAGAGGGTTAGTGGTGCGAGTTTTTCGAACACGGTTCGCAAATCGCGTATTTTTTCAACTTGCCACTGATCATCCACACCTTGAAACGCTTTGCAATAAAAAAAAACCAATTATTTCTGGATATTTTTTCTAGAACATGAAATCTTGCTTCTAACTGATCTCCAGATAATACAGTTGACGACAAAACCCATAGTGATCATTTCACGGGATTTCAGACAAATAATAATTGGAAACTTTTGCCAATATTCTTAGAAAATTTCCAAAAATATCGTTTGGTCGGGCTGCTAAAAACGGAATAATTCTAGATAGGTTTCATTCAGATAAAAAAAAACTCGCAAGAAAAGTAATTCTAAGAAAGTATTTCAATATATAGTTGTTCAAGATTTGCGCTTTTCAATATTCAATTTTAGGCCTAACACATATAATAATGGTCCATCTAAACTCAGAGAATAGTGATGCGAAGAAAGTAAAAAATAACATTTGATATGCTGGTTAAAACCCGTTAATACATAAAGAGAAAATATGGAAAAAGAGAAAAGAAATCGCATGTGCCGTCGTGAGGTATACTTTTTTTGGTTAAAATCATCTTCATTTTGCCTATATTTAGACATACAAGGAATTTGTCCAAATAATTACTTTATCGGCGAATTAGATAATTTACAAGATGAATTTATAAAATGCTTTGGTTTTAAATTGTAGAGATTTTTTTTCTGGACTTCAAAATCGGCAATATGTGATTTTTGGATACGTGGATAGTGCGTATACGCATGAAAAGAATACCAGCAATTAGGTTTTGCATTCTAGGTTGATGTGACATATATATTCTGAAGTGCATCAGTTTTTGACTATCTCAAGTTACGGACCACAATATACAATGGAAAATAACTTCACCTCAATTTCTCACGGAAAGATTTTGAGTTTAAAAACGCTGTTTTCCCCCGAGCACATACTGAAGCACCCACATCCCTTAACCCCTCCACACCAAAACCATTAAAATTCCCTCACACCGAAACGTCAGAGTAATAAAGGCGAAAGAAATATCATTATTTCATGACTCGAGCATCTAGCATGACTAATTGGAGCAATATTTTTTTAAAACATCGTACATTAAGTGCTCGTATAAATGCAAGACAAAATAGAGATTAGTTCGGGTACTTATCGGAAAACCAATACAGTTTTCCAAGTACATATTAATTACAAAGATTAATTATAACACTCGAATATGGTTTTATGCTCTGATTTAATACTTCTCTCATCGTCGAACGAAACAGTTTGTATTCTTTTTGGCCAAATGTTACGCACGAAATCAGAAACAATTGAATAAAATAGTTTCGACTGAAACTTTGAAGGCTATTACGGTGAATTGGGGAAAAAGGTAAAAATTAATTTATTATCGAGAATTAAAGGCAGACGTACCATTTTAACCTTTAATTTTTTTCACCAAAATTTAATTATCGTGTTTTGTCTTCTTTTTAGTGGCTGAACATCTTGATCAAAATTTAAATTTTTTCCCAAAAATAGTTTTAAACGATTTTCGTAATTTCTTTTTGCTTATACGTAATTTTTGTGTAAGCCCAAATTTTCCAGTTCGAGGCCAGTCAAAGCTACTCCTCCACGCAGTTTCAGGGTACAGTTTCGCCCATACTCGCATCGAAAGCTAACAGGCCTTGTTTGACAAAACTTAGAGAGTTATTTTCGAAATTTTGATTTGGCGTCTCTTGAGGGCTTGTCAACTTTTCATTGGAGCTCTAAAATTTATGACAAATTAGAAACAGAAAAATGCTTCAAAAATATATTTTTAGTACATTACAAACACTTCTCAATGGATTTTTTGGAGCAATTTTTCAACTCGGTGCGTCAAAAGAAAACAAATTAGCGGCCTTTCAATTTATAATCTAATTAAAAAATCAATATTTTTAGTTTTCGTTTTTTGGCCGCAAAAGCAAAATTCCGAATTAAAACATAATCGTTAGAGCGGAGGCTTCTCTGAGCCAGGGAACACAAAAAATAATGAAAAATGTGTGAAAATTGACGGAGAAAATGCGTATTTGAGCGATTTTTGTTAGGAGGTTCTTGAAAGCGTAGGTGTGATCTTTATCAGATTATGTTTAAATCACAATTCAGTGCGAGAGTGTTTTTTCAGATGCAAGACTTTTGGGTATATGGAGCTCTGCCATTTCCAAAATGCCTTCGTTAAAGTGTCAATCAGGCGACACCCTACCCTAAGGTCTCTACAGTTGATTTGAGACTTTTGAAAAAAAGACATACAGTATTTAGTACAGTAATTTTGAAAAAAGTTTCAAATTACAGTCAACAAAATCTAGGTGTTTTCTTCAATCGTGTTAAGGCTTTTTGCTTGATTAACCAAGAAGAATAAAATCCGCGACGTAATCTCAAAATAGTTTGAATATGTTCATAAAATTGACTTATTTCTTGAAAAATAAGATTCACGTAACGTTTTCGTGCCGTGATCTTGTATCACTATTTGTTTGACTTGTACAAAACCTTTTCCTAATTGAAAGGTGACGTGATCGTTGGACTTTGGTGTAATGAAAAGTCTTAAAACTACTCTAATAGAACCATTTCACTTATTTCAAAATCATTTTTAGTAACTTTTTGAAAAAAATCTACTTTTACCAACTTTATTTCTGATATACGGTCACGTGGTACATCTTCGGGCTATGTTTGTTGATGAGAACAGTCCTTAGAATTTTGTTCTGACTGCTACAAAGGCTTTTGATGACGTTAAATTTTTTTTGCAAACAATTACGTACGTTCATACAGTTAAAAAATTTTCGAAACAAACGCACAAACGTCCAATATCAAAAAGTCGATTGAACACTTGAAATTGTTCATTCAATACATGATTAAGGGTCCTAAATTGCGATTAAAGTACCAGCGCGCTACGATGGCTTCCAAAGACACTACTGGAGTAAGCAATTTGAAAATCAAAACAGAGTATTTTGACCGGTCACTTATTTCTTGAATAACGCACGTGATCATTTTTGGCTCTTGTGTGGAAAGGGTTTTTATTTGATGATTCGAACAAATTTGCAAAAATAAGTATGTAATGACAGTTAAAATTTTCAAAAAACGCACTAACGTCATTTTTGTTATCGAAGAATAATTATTTGTATAACTGATCTTGTCACAATGATTAGCGTCGTAAATGCGATTAAATGAAGTGAATGGTCACTTACTGCCGGAAATCGATTACGATTAAAAACCAAGGTACTGGTCTTTCGAATCTGTTTCCCTCAGAAACGTCCATTTAATCTCGAATGAGAGAGAGGACAGTCAACGCGGTTATTAATACTAAGTCTTTAACATCAGGCGCTATGATTCTAATTACTAAAAAGTTATATGTTTCTGAATAATGCTAGAAATCTTTTTCAATATTTTCTTATAGTTTTTTGGGTTAAACATTGGAAATTACTGATTTTGAACAGGCCTTGGTTTAATTTACTTAATTACATTGCAAAAGGCTCTAAAATACATTTATTCGATGAACCGCTCCTAAATACAATGGTCATAAGAATGCCTATGGAGAATGTTTGGTCGCGCCCTAAATATCCAATGTGCCAGAATATGTTGATGAAAACGCCCTAATGATCACCTGGCAGAATGTGATGAAACCCGCCCTAAAATTCAAAATGTTGCCTCTTCAAGCTTCATTTTGGGCAGAAATGGTGAGACGCCGCCTTGAATTCAAAAGTTGCCTCTTCAGCCTTCATTTTGGGCAGAAATGTTGATGAGCCGCCTTGAATTCAAAAATGTTGCCCTCTCCAGCCTCATTTTGGGCAGAAATGTTGATTGAAGCCGCCCTGAATCAACAATTGCCTCTTCCAAGCCTCATTTTGGCAGAAATTGTTGATGAAGCGCCCTAAATTGACATGTTGCTCTTCTAAGCCTTCATATCTGGGGGAATTAATTCGTGGCAGAATTGTCGACCAAGCAGCTTTTTTATCGATATCTCGCCATCTCAAAACTCGTTTATAATACTGAGGTCGCTGGCGATAGAGCAAATCATAGACTCGATTAGTACTGGTGAGGCCGAGACATGGGTTTGTGTTCTATAAATCGCTTTGTAATAGCAATTCCGATAGCTTATTCTTATTAAAGTTTCCTGCGATTATTCGGAAGGATAGAACGTATTTTGCAAGTCACTTATTGGACAGAACATAAAAATATTTTTTGCATTAACCCTTGGAGTTCAGCCCACACTTCAGTGGTGCTGAAATTTTGAATCGCTGAATCGGTCAGACAAAAAAGTCCGGACATTTTTTAACTTCAAACCGCACATAGAGTTTGCCAACGAGGAATTCAAAAATGGCGTTTAAATTTCTCTGACTTTCGTTCAATGATTTTATCTTACTTAGTTTAGAGAATTCTCTCAAAAAACTCTTAAAATGCGTGCTTGATCAAACAGTGTAAACGATAGAATAAATCTGCAAGGAACTGCATTTTTGGAAAGGTTTTTGAGTATCTTTCAAAAAAAAAAAAAATTTTCCACCACCGGGAACTGCTTTTTTATTTTTTCGTGGAGTGATTTTTCATTATTATAATATTTCAAAAATATGCTCGATTTTTTCGAAGTAGGTTCAAACTGAAAGCTATCGGCAACACTCGATCAAGAAAGTTGGGCTAGTGTCCGAGATAATTTTCGAATTCTTAGCGGTTAATTATAACAACGTTGTATAATCTTTATTTGATCACTCGCGCTGCTAAGCGTCATTATGAGAAACGGAAGATATGATGAAAACAAAAAAATATGTTGAAAGCCAAGGTTTACGAGGCGAATATTTTAAAAGAATGTTTTGAAACATTATCCTGTATTTTCAATGAGAGCTAAAGTGATCAAAGCTCAATCTTTGCAGCTAGTTTCGGCGATGATAAAAATTTAAAATCTAATTGATTATTGCGCTAAGATTGGACGACTCCTTTACAAAATAAAGATCATTCACAGCTTTGTATAAAATTAGTTATCCGGTAATGAACGGCTCAAAGTCCGCCCCACTTTATGGTGCAGGACCTCTGCGAAAAAACAATTCTTGAGCTTCCAAGTGTACAAAAAGAGAAAACAAAATGTCTTGAAAGTTTGGAGCAATATAAATACCAACAACTGAAAAAGGCAGTTAAACATATTTCATTTGTTGAAAAAATATGATAAATCTTAATTATGCAACAATCTCGCTGATATATCCTTATTATCACACTTTGCTCAGAATGCGATCACGATCGATTTTAACATCCTTTATGACCATTTTAAATTATACTAAGAGATGGGCTTGAAAGAAGAGAAGCGGCCTCATTGAGGAGCTAGAAGGGTCTTAGGAGGTTAGGGATTGGCATCCCTCAACCCACATCTCCCTAGAATTAATCAAAAGGTCATAAAGGGAATATGTATTTTTCTATTGATCTCCTATTTGCTACGCATTTCTAAGCACAAGTGTGATTAAAGGGATAATCCCATATACATCTAGCTCTGTTACAAATAGATTTGTTAAAATTTCACATTCTGGGGTATTTCTAAAACATACACAGATGTGCAAATTTTACGGGCGTGTAACTTGATTATTATTAATTTTCCATTTTTTTATATAAAAATTGTGTTTATCCACTTTAGTTTTGGCTTAACTCAATGACGTGAACAAAAACTAATAATCGCACTTGATCTTATTAATTGAGCTAAAATCTTTATTTATTTTGAAGAGGTGCTATAATTATAGGCTATGTTTACAGTGAATGGCCGTTGTAACAGGGACCACCCAGTCAATTTAAAAGTACTGTTCCAGCGAAACGATTTATATTAGCAAAAAAGACGCCATAGTATGTACGTATGTACATAGTATCTATATCAAGACATATCTTTTGGTTACCAAGTTAGTACTTTTCGCTGGACAGTACTTTTAGAATTGAATTAGGGTGGTTCCTGTGAAACGACTTCACTGAGTCTATCTAACTATAGAGCTATAACTATAAGTCTAAGGGACACTATCATTGTTTCAAAACTTTGTCTGTCGGGGCATATTTTTAGGAAGAGTCGGCAACCTAGCAATCGAACCGATCGCGATCTCATACATTTACAAATTTTCTTTTTCGAACCGATCATGGACACATTTTTAACAAAATTTCATTCCGTTACCGAAATATTTCACATTGGAAACTATTAAAAAGTGAATAAAGTAAAAAACGGCGAAGTTCAGTGTTTTTTCATCAGAAAGACATTTTGACCAAAATTTTTATCATTCAAAAGCTAGTAAATTCTTAACTAATTGAAAATTCCAAAAACTCAAAGTTCCATATAGAGCAAACTGATTTCAAAGGCTCGCAATAGTTTATCTATTAGCTAAAGCTAACGTAACAGCATTAAAAATTAAGTACTATTTTTTTCTCATACAATATTTTGTAGAAAAATATGTTGTTATCACAACTACTCTATCAGAGTCTCCAGGGCTGAAAAAAGCTTTCCCGTATTCACCATTTGTTGATTAAGATGTTTCTATTAAAACTCAATTCTACTTTACACACGGATTTTTGGCCACAACAATAACATGAATATCGACAAAAATACAAAGGAATAAAAAAAATTTGTTACCAGACTTACTTAATAACGGTTCTTAGCAGCATTCCAAATTCAGTTATATGAGCAGCAATTTATTTTCAAATAAGAGTTTCGATAACCACTGGAAAGTAAAACAAGCTGGAAGCTCTGTTTATATTTGAAATACACAGAAGACGTTTCCTCTTAAAAACTGATTTCTCACAATTTATCTGTTCAGTTATCAGTTTGAAATAAACTTTCTATTCTTCGTAATTGGTAAACGTGAAAGTTCAAGTGATTTTTCATTCGACTTTCACTGGTGTCCGGCAAATCCCAATCGAAGATTGACGTTTCTTGGTGTAATCAGTCTTGGACGGCAGATTCGTTTGTCCTAGCAAGACAATCCAAGTTTTATTTTAATAGTTTAACAGTAAATTCTACGTTCTTTTAGGATTCAAAAACATTAATTGGGGATTTAAAGATCAAACAATGGGACCGTTGAGCAATGAGGAAAAAGCGACAGAGATATCTGAAGACGCAAGAAGCATGAACAAGAAAGTTTATCCGGACATAGACCAGATCTAACACAAACTTGCCGCTTTCCTGGCGTAAGGCAATAAATAACTCCCAGCAATTTGAGGTAAAATTTGGTACTTTTTCTTATAAAATATCGGTTTTAGTTCAAGTTCGTATTTTACATCGACTCAAACTTTCATCAACAAGAGCCGAGAGAATTTCTCTGCATTTAAGAGTTTTCAACTACAACTACTATTATTAGAACCCAAATCAAACAACATGTTTGCACCCACGCAAATTGCGTACGCAATAGCTATATACTGAAGGAGATCTCTGGGCCTGGCGTTGCGCGGTTCACGTTCTTTACCCTATATTTTACAATGAGTGGCCGGATGCTTTGGCTATGGATTTCACCAAGCAAGCGCTATGATGTAGGCCGGTGATGACGAACAACAATGTTTTTTTTTCACAAACAGAGAAAACGGAAGCATTTCATTGGTGGGTTCCTGCGTCGTAAGGACGAGCCCAAAAATGAACAACCTAAAAAAAGTTTCGAAAACAAAAGTCGAATGCGCAACGCCAGGCCTAAAAATATCCTCTTTTTGCATTCTCTTTGAAGAATGAACAGACAAGTAAAAAAACAGCAAACATTGTCTAGTATTCGTAAGGTTTTATTCAATTAAAAAATTGGTTTATTGATGTTTTGCGTCTCAGAATGAAATTAATGACAGAATTTTACAGAAATGTATTGGTTCAAACTTTGAACTCGAAAAGGTAATTTGCGAATCGGCTTTATAGATTCGCTAAATTAATGCCCGATTCGTGCATAATTAGGTGAGGGAGTCAAATTTTGTATGAAGGAAACAAATACATAAAACTTCATGATTTGGTGATCTTTTTCAGTGTTTAAATTTGGATCTTCCATTACAATTAATACTTCAAATTTTTACGGTTTTTTTACTGTTAATAGCATACAATTTGGTCTTTTGTGGATCATTAGTAACCGTTTGTTCAAGTATTATATAGCTTAAATAATAGTTCTTTTGAAAATGGTGAGTTTTTTTGAACCAACCCTGGTGAGTGCGTGATGCATTGCGATAGGCGTAAGCTGTGTGGGCTTGTCCTCCTCGTCGATGTATAGGGGCTGGTTAGGACGTATCGTAAAACGCCTACTCGAATAAAATTGGGGCATTAAATGAGTAACCGACGGAGGCTGTATCTCGAGATCCAACATGGAGAAACTTAACTTTTGTTGCATTTTCAAATTTTGTCAAATCTGTTGTTCCGACTTTTTTCAGTATTTATGCTTATTTTTTGAACACAATATCAATACCTAAGAGCATTTATGATACCAGTGCTGGATTGATCTTAATAAACGCTGAAGATACCGAAATGGCACGTTGTAATTCTCGACTTTGAAGCAAAAACTATTACCTTAAATCGAATTTTCGACGCCAAAGTCCCGAGAAAAAACCAGTATTAGTGGGGCGTTAACGAAAAATAAAAAAATGCTGATATTTCCTTGTGAAATGATTTTATCGGAAAAAGCCAAATCGACCTTTTGGAACAGTACACACCGGTACGGTCATACAAAATTCAGACATTTAAATCTCTCAAAATACTGTAATTTTCAACATCAAGGACTCTCCTCATCAAACACATGTTTAAGGACAGTGAAACGCGTCGGGTACTCGCCAGCTGAGGTGTAAAAATAAACTTCTAGTAGCATAAATCTATGGCTTAACTGATATAATATGCTCGCGGCTATGGTATCTAAATACAGTATCTGTCTTGGTTACTGCCAATTTTTAGGCCGTGAAGTGACGACGGCAATTTCTGCTTCTTTTATATCTTTTTTGAAATATCATTGACATAATTTTTTTTCTACCATTGTCAAAATTAAGGAGTACGAATTAAGTGTAATTATTTAATTTCATATTTCATTCACCAGAGGAATTTTTCGAACTTAGTGTCAAGTTGCTAACTTGAAGGGGCAGTGTCTCAAGCTTTAATCAAATTATTTTTGCACCTTGCAGATGCCCATAAAAGATCTTATTGTCTAAACAATTTTTTGCATTATCCTAAAATGGTAAGAACGAGGATTAGGTCAGTACGCCGCCACCGCATAGTGGAATTGCTTATTTCCATATACTCATTACGGTAAGCATAGTTTTGCATTGATTTTATACCGGTTGTCATTCTAAACGAAACCCAGTGCCGAATATACCGAAAGCGTTAGTGCAGATTTTGGATATAGTTCCGGTTGAGTTAGAACCTTACCTTACTTAATTGAATTCCCTAGGCATTTAGTTTTGACGTTTGTCAAATAAGAGCACCAGAATCGGTGACCAGTCATGGTACAGACCAGAATATAAGAATTGAACAATAAGGCTTCGAAAACAGTTCAAACGCAAAGCGAAAGTAGGAGCCTAGAGGTCACAATTCAGATATAACTCAAGATAAACCCAATCGTCTGTTCTCACTTGTTCGAAAATTATGGTGTGTTAACGTAGCCAAAGCATGGTGCAAGTTTGAAAAACCGAACAGGCTGAAGCATCTTCAATTTCTACATAATTTTCTATTCATTTAAGGGCCGATTCGCCAAAAAACCTACGCATATTCACCGTAATTAGCTGAATTAATTCAAGTGCTCAATATCGCCGAAGTGCAATATCGGCGACAATGCCCAAATATCTACGAATTTTTGTGAGATTTCCATTTACAAATATACTTTTGTGGGCCGTCACGAATGGACGTTTTTTTCCAAGATTGAATTCCCAAATTTACTCTTTTCAACTTTTATTTGGTGCTTCTTTTGCGAAGTTAATTTCTCACGGATATTTGTTGAATTCGCTTCATTCCGACCTTTGTAAACACCTTATAAAAAATGTTTCGATGCATCGGACGTTTACGTACGCCTAGCGTTTTTCAAAGCTTTCGGCGATATGGCTCCCCTTGCAGGGCACTTTATTTCGTTTTCCAAAGTAAGGATGTTTTAGGCACGCCAACCAAATTGATCGCGAAAGCTAATTCTTATCGTTCGTGCCTAAGTCAACTTTTGCGGCCCCTGTTCACCTGAGGAGGCCTTGTGAGCCGTGTTCACAAATTATTCCGATACAAATTGGAAGACGTTAATTGGATGAACGACTGCGATAATAAATCTCGTCAGATTTATTATACAAAGATATATACAAACTAGCGGAAGGAAGGGTCAGAGAAATTTGAGTCGAGTAGACCAAATTCGCTTAATTGGCCCACGAGTTCATATAGACAATCGATATACGCCACGAAGTTAACGGACAATTCATATAAACGTGCAAGACCGGATGATTAATTAAATCAGTTGAAACTCTAGTTCAATTACCCGTAAGTTGTTTTATCAGAATCTATATTAAATAAACCTGTATGGGAGTAGTTTGGCTAAAATTACTTCACGGCGAGGTTGGTGCTGGCAAAACTGGGCATGACATGAATTAAGTTGGGACCACTGCAACTTTGCTTGCACAAAAAGTGTCTTTGGTCTTGACACATAAACAACAAAATGCATTCTTTGGGTAAATCGGTCCTGAGAAATTGATTGCGGAACAGGTCCAATGCGACATATAATTCGCTATTTCGACGTTAAATATATTTTGGCATATCAAACTTCCTTTAGGGGGTGCTCTAAAGTCCTGCATATGGTACATTTTTTCAGAGCCGATAATTGAAAAAAAAAATTCCAACTTAACCGACCATAGAATTTTTTTTGAAGACATATTCATAACTTCAGACATTGCGTGGTTAATGCGCTAAAGAAGTCTTGGTTTTATGTGCTAATAAAAATTTCCTTGTATAGAAGTTTTTTCCCATGAAAATGGTCAAAAAATGGCAAAACAGTTAGAAAAAAACAATTTTTTTGACTTGGTAAAATATGACCTATCTAATTGCGTTTGATATTAAAAAATTCTTACTACTAAAGAAATGGACGCCTATTACACCCACAATTATCTTGGAATTTTGAACAAAAATTTTCTAATACATAGTGCCAATCGGCACTTATTAGTGTGACAAGCCGCAGAGTGTTTTAAAATTTCATCGAATAGTTTAGAAATTAAATCGCGCGAACCAACTCCTAGTTTGACATACGGATATTTATATAGATACATAACAATTAAAAATTTGGTCTACCTGATTTTTTAATGTAATTCGAAAACCACAAATTAAAAATTTTGGACATGATTTGCGGAAAATTTTCAATAATATTCCATTAAAATTCGGACAGAAGAGAAAAATAAAGTTTTATGATTTTTATCAACGGCTGTCAGAAAATATGTAGGCTTCCGTTGAAAAAACGATGTAAAGTCGCCATTTTTTCGGTTTTTTTGGTCACAGATTGAATATATATATAACAGAAAAAAATTTTCTGGCGAAAATACGTGAAAATTCGATATTTCTTTTGATTATTTTTTCAAATTTACGATTTCAAAAGGAAAACTCGAACTCAATTTTCCTAAAATGGAAATAAAAATAATTTATCAGCATGAAACATATTATAATCGGTTCTCAAGCTAACTATATAGCATTAAAAACATTCCTGACTTTATTATTGAGTAAGTTATAATGACTCAGCGCAGGGTTATGGACCCCTTAAAGTTAAGGTTGGTTTTGGTTATGTTAAATTGGTGTAATTTGCTGGGTATCTTGTAAGCACTTTTATAAAGTCTGTGATTTAAAGACAAACTGAAAATAAAATATTTCTGTAACACTTTTCATAATGTTTTATAAATTCCAAAATTATTTTCAATTAAGTACAATTCGTAAGCGTATATACCGGAAAACGAGTTTGCAAAATGCACAATTTGCCACAGCAAAAAACTCGAGCAGGTATTAACAAAATTAGTTAAACTGTCCAAATAAAGGGAATACACAGCCGACCAATTTGGGCAAGAAGATAATGAGTTAACGTTTAGGTGGTTCGTAAAATAAATAAAAATGAATTTTTAAACAGTTTATAAATCTTCTCTTATATATTTTATATATCATTGTGATTTGGCATGATAAGCATGATTTTGTATATAATATGATTGTTTAATTAAAGCTTAAATTATAAGCTAATCAGAAGAGCTACAACTTTGGTATGGAATTGGGTGTCAATTTTGTGCATATTTTAATCAAAGGATACGCGCGCACGTTTAGTATAGAAAAGTAGCTTGTTGATCACATGAAACTAACAAAGTTCAATTTCCTTCAATAAAGGGGCACCGCTTTAAAAATATTCTTTCTTTAGACAGTTTTCACAGAGAACTCATTTTTGTTCGTTTTTTATGATATTTTATATATATCTTTAAGTACGGAATTTTGGATGAAATTCCAAAAATAACTTGGTCGAAACAGATTTTTTATAAGTCATATAGATTTGTCAGACCCCGATACACTCATACATGATCGTTTTTTCGGACTATACAGTATTAGTCTATACTGTAATGGGAAAATAAAGTCGTACATACGTTTGTGAAATACCTCATAATGTTTTAGGACAGACTTTGAGATTTTTTTTTGCAAAATAATAAGTTATTAAGTATAATGTACTGTAATTACACAAAAAACGCACAAAAATGTTTGCGCAAAAGTTACAGCGTTCTACTAAGTTGAATTTCACTTAGTCGACGATTGACCTCCCATAGTATAAGGGCGAACAAAAAGTCTTAACTCCCGTGTGTCTTTTGCACATCCGTGGGCATCCTTTAATCGCATATTAGAGTAACACTTAATCATCCTGTTAAAATTAAAAAAACTTTTCAAAGTGATGAGAGTCGGACTATTCGAATATTGACGTTTGTGCGTTTTTTTTTCGAAATTTTTACTGTAACAGTCTTATGGTTGCAAAAAAATTATATCATTCAAAAAAAAGCTTGAGTGGGATCAAAAAAAAAAATTCTACAGATTTTTCCCATTACACTATAGCCAAATAGATCACGTGACGTAATTTAGGAATAAGGTTGATAAAATAGTACTGTTTTTTTTTCAAAATATGCTTAAATCAATTTTCTGAAGAAGTTAATGGTTCTTAGAGGTTTTTTAAGAGCTTTTTCCGGTCACACCAAGTCCAAAAACGATCACGTGACTTCAATAGGGAATAAAGTTTTGGTTCAAGTTAACAAATAGCTATCAAATACGCCGAAAAAATATTTGGGCCAATTGGACCTAACTTCAGAGATGTCTTGAACATATAAATATTCTCCACAAACGTCACGTGATCTTATTCGAAAATAAGTGATTTTCATATGACCATTTCAAATCCTTAATTTTTGATTATTTGTCACGTGATTTTTATCGGACTTGGTGTATGTGAAAAAAGTTTCTAAAACGTTTGAAAAGTTTGGACCCTCCTGGATTTTTTTGGACGTTATTTAAGTACTTTCTTATTACTGTACTTAGTTTTTTTTTCAAAAAAGTACTCAATTCACGTGGGGAAGGACCCTTAAGGGATATGTGGGTGCTCCAGGCATTTGCTGGGAGAATAAGCTCTTTGAAACTCAAATATCTTTTGAGAATTGGAGTGAACGTTTATTTTCCAATTGTATATTGTAGTCGTAACTTCTAGAAGTCAAATGAATTTGATCATTTTTAAAATATATATCACAACAACCTTTAATAAGCATAAACCTAATTGCTTGGTATTTCCTTTTTTGTAAGTTATTGGACATACGTCATAATCCACGTTTCAAAAATCAATAATGCCGATATTTATTGGTCAGAAAAAATATCTCCTACATGAAACCAAAAGGTATTTTTGATAAATTCATCCTTAATTCGGCCGAATAATTTTTGAAAAACCTTTGCTATAGTTAATATAGGCAAAATGTAGATTATTTTACAAAAAAATTACCTCCACGAACGGTACATGCGATTTTTTTTCTCTTTTCATAAATCCTTCCTTATTCTGCATTATTAAACTTTGGTAACCAAGGAAATTATTAATATTTTTTTATATTTCTGCAAATCCACTACATGCTTGATTGGTAACATGCGCGCCATTATAACATTGCTTTAGTGGCTAAAAATTGAAATATTGAAAAGGGCAAAATCTCGAACAACATCATATTGAAATACTTTCATTGTAGACCACCTTTTTCTTGCGCAGTTGATTTCTTGTATCTGAAATTGATACCATATCACTAGAATTATTTTCCGTTTTCCGTTTTATGGAAGTCCGAAATGATATTTTTTTTAATCTTCTAAATATTGAGTCAAAGTTTCAATTTCTTATTTTTGGTCTGAATCTCCGTAAAAATTGCTCACTAATGGGCTCATTGTTTTTTTCATCTCATATTCGCGCATTTCAGTTAGCAAGCGATTTCCAAGTTGCTAGAAAAATATCAGGAATTAATTTCTGGTTTGTTTTTTTGATTGCAAACGAATTCCTCGAGGTGCTGGATGGTCAGGTGCAATTGAAAAAATACGAATATTGCGCCGTGTCAAAATAACTACTGAACCACATCCCCTTAGGAGTATGGCGACTTCTGATTTAATGAAGCCTTAAGGGCATTTTAAACATGCCCAAATTGCTTACGGGGTGATTCAATTAAGTGTCCTTAAGGAACCCATTCATCAGGAAAAAATTTGAAATCTTCCTGCATTTTTTTGATTTTTTTTAAGTATTTTTCGGAAAGATGAAGTTAAAAAATAACTTTGCTCAATTTTACCACTAAAACTTCAACATATATCGGACTTGACGATAAGCCAACTTTCTACATGTTTCACTGGATCTTCTTGAGTCTCTTTCGAAAAAATCGAAAGACTTTTTTATTCGGAAATTTTTGAAAATGACACAAAAAATACAAATTCGAAGTTTGAAGCTGAAAATGGGCACAAAAAAGCTCGTCTTAATCTCTACAAATGTTTCTGGGAGGATACTTTGATAAATGAGCCATTTTGCAAAATAGAGTCTTCGGAGGAGATACGATTTGAAGTCGAAATGTTGAAAAATCGTCGGGTTATTTCGGCGTTCTAGGGAATCGCCGGATCGATAAACTCGTCTTCAAAGATTGACATACTATAGTTTACTGATCGTTGAAAATTTTGGCTCATTGATTATACCGTCTGGAGGAGATAGATTTCGCCAGGTTTGAAAATGTCAACCTTTGTTCGATACTGTAGCTATTGGTTGTAATGGTCAAAAATTACATTTGTGATGTACTTTTCGCCAAATTGAGGATAGATCTACAAATTAGCATTTTCGGTTTTTCTCCAACTGTTAGGTTGTCAGTTACAATTTCACCGAGAAATGGTTTCAAATTTCAGAGATCGCTACCCCTTAAAAAGATCGCGCCGAATTATTAATAGACTTGTTTGCATTTTAAATTGGCCTCGGTTTAAATAGAGGCATTCTAGAAGTCCAAACTTCGAAATAGATAACATAAGAATGGTAGGCGAAGAAAGAAGAAGATAAATCGTCACAAATTTAAGAGCTATTTTTACCTAGAGAATTTTTGTGTTAAACATTCAATTTTTTGCAGGATTACATACCCAATTGGTGACGGTTTAATATTTTCAAATTTTAAAGGTTCCAAATCTACTACCCTAACAATTCGTTGTTTATTGTATGCAGCTTGTGTTGTTCAGAATCGGGCGAAAATGAGGAGTTTATTAATTTACTTATTCACACTTCTGATGACTCTTAATAACCTTGTTTAAAACAATGTTTTTTTTAGCGACAGTTAGAAAATTCTTGTATAATATTAATCTGAAAAATATATGTTGATAATGAATCGTCGGTAATATGCTTAATTCAAATGGCAACACCACGGATGTGCAACGACCTACGGTCCAGAT
>SCLH01002307.1:0-12265 GCA_004367855.1 Oikopleura vanhoeffeni
CAAAATGATGTTTCATAATCCAGTCATCTTTTGTAAACTACAGAATTTTCGAAATTATTGCTTATAATAAAATTTAGTTCGGAATTAAACTTTCCGGAATTCGAACAAATTATGAGAAATTCTTGAAACAAAGTTGCGCATACATTGATCCAAAAAAAAATGCTCTTATTTGTGTGTCAAGCATGTCAATTTCAGTTAAGTTCCTAAGACTTGTATTTCTAAATACAACGGGAAAAAAACTGCTTCCAATAGTGGCTACTTTAACTGTGTCGCGGGTTAGGGTGACGCACATAAGTTTTTCTCCACTATTTTATATTGAATATAATATCATATGAACACTTTTTTAGAGATTCTATGGTTCGAGTAAACCCAAATTTTATGGTAAAAGTAATTTTTTTGAAATATTTTCCTTCTCATTTCGGTTCAAAATTTTCAAACTAATTTTTTCGAAATCCTTAGTCTGAATAATATAGATAATGGTTATTTCATCTATATTATAAATATGCTTCGGATTTTGTTTACCTCGCCTGTTTAATACTCTGAATCATACTTTTGAAATGATAAATACGTCTGGCTGAAAAAGTCCGTGCCTCTTAGTCAAAAATTAAAAAAAAAATTAAAAAATTATTATCCCTCAGACTGCCTATATTGGAAGTCGAACCGTTTTAATAATTATTTTAATAACTCATAAAATAAAATATTTCTTCCGATGTGGTAGAATTCGGTTTATTCGTACTATTTTTCATAAATTTCGATTTTGAGCTTAAAAATCGTATGAATGAAATAAATAATTTATCAACGGTCTCGACAGGACCGTATTTTAAAGTTACTAATTAATAAAAAAATAAATTTTAATGTAATGTTAGACACGTAACTTTCATATCGCGCGGTTTTTTTAGTGTTTTTAAAAAGACGATGTTATAAAGTAAAAATAATGAATCGAAGAAATTCAAAATTATCCAAAGTAAGCTGAAAAGTCAACTTGTGTTTGAAAAAGTTTTTATCCGAAAAAATTGAAAAAAGTGCAAATCTGTCAAAATGACCGCGAGGCCCTTAATTCAATTGATAATGATTCCTGTCTAAAGCTATCAAAAAAAAGTTCAAAAACTCAAGAAACTACGCAATCTACACAATCGTTAGGCGCTGAATTACGTTGTCCTTTCCCATTTTCAGAAAAATGGCGACTTTTACAGCGCGAGCTTTCTATAAGTGTTTTCAAGCGATTCTTGGCCATGAAACTAGACATAAATGGAACTGAAAACGAATCTATTCCAGTGAATGATGCAATTTTTCTGCATACACATCTGAATAATATTTTGATGTATAAATTGCGAAAATTCAGTATTGGACAACCACAGACGTTTTCGATTGGTCGTGGAATTGCGGATATTATTTCGGTAAAAAACCTAGCTGAAATTATAATGCAAATACTCCCGGTGACATTCAAAAATTTGAAATTGGTCTACGAGCAATTGAAAAAACAAGAGTCAGAAAACTATAAACTTTTGATTTTTTCAATTATCGCATGGCTGAAAACTTTTGTTGTTTGGCTACTTGAGACTGATGAAGGAGGAGATTTTTGGCCAGATTTTCTTGAAAAATTATTCGATGCCTTTTCTGAAAAACCAACCGATTTTTTCTCAAAATTAACCATCTATTTATCAAACGGAAATGATTTGAAAAATCTCATGGAACTTATTCGAAAACTGTCTGCAAAAATCAAAAGCGCAACCCAAAATGAATTACTTCATCAGACAACTTTAAATTTGTTCAAGCTAGATTGGCTAGGACACCAAGCAAACAATCCAGCTGTAAACGAATCAGTAAAAACTTTGCTCACGTTCTCCTCTGACAAATTTGACACAATCGAAAATATGTATTATGATGGTATTCGACCGGTTTTAGATGATGACGATCCGGAAAGAAAATCGGATGATTGGATTTGTTTCACTAAAAGTAATGTTCCTATCATTTACAAAACACTTTTTCTAGAACTTTTAAATATAACCCGGAAAAAATGTCGAAGTCAAGCTGTTAAACATCCTCAACGATTTTTGGAGTCGTGGAATGATATAGGATAGAGTTATCAATAGTGTTTAAAAACAAATCGTAATGTGGGTTGTGTCTCTGAGCACACCCTCTACAGGGTCCATATGCTTTCTATCATGGCGTGTCCCTCTATAAAGACAAAATGGACTATGCGATACCATATATGATATTTTCAGATAAATTCGAAGTGAAGAGCAAAAAAAGGTCTTTATTTTTTTCAGTTTATAAATCACCAAAATATTTTTTTTACTAATAAATGGGCTACCAAACTTTGTATGTTTTTAGCTCTTTACCATAAATTTGAATTTTTTGAAGAAATAAGGACAATATGATTTTGTCAATATCCCTTTATCACTTTTTGGTTAGAATGCGTAGCTATCCTTCTAACGTGTGATTTTAACGTTGTGGCTACGCATTCTAACCAAAAAGTGATAAAGGGATATGGTTCCAAAGCCTATATATATTCAGTTCGTCCTACGAACTTTTAGCAAGAAACTTTTGTGTAACTCTTTGTCAGCATCACTTGGTGCCAAATTGATGAGAGCCGTTTATTTGGCTAAAATAATGGGACAAGCCCTTATGAGTGGACGAATTTTACTAGATTTGCATATTAAATATGTGATACCAATACTCAATGATGATGCAAATGAAAGTTCAGCAGAAATGTTATTATCTATGAGAAAAATTGCCACTTATTTGAAAAAGACATGTAGTTATGCTAAAGAGGAAAGTAACCAAAAGATTCGTCGAGATTTGAACCTCTATTGTACAAAGCATATCTCGGCCGTTTTAAAAACAACAGAATAGGGTGATGAACTATACAAATACTATTTAATTAGTATTTAATGGCAAACTTAGACTAAGGTAGGCCCGACAAAACTTTTTTTTGGTCAACGGTCGGTGATTTTTTGATATGTTCTAGGAAATCATGAATAAAAATGATCTACAGGGTGTAAGGTTTTTACCTTCTTTTTTCCAAACTGGTGTAACCCTGTAAGAGAAAAATTTTTCAAAATGTCACCAGGAAAGCTTTCAAAAAACGCAAAACCGTTTTTGAAATTGCCTATCATTTGGTTTGGAATTTTCGAAATAAATTCAAGAATAATTTCAAGCCAAATGATAGGCAAAATTTTCTCGAAAAATGCTGATTTTTTGGAAAACGGGACATAATTTTAATCAAAATTTTTTCCGGGCCAGTTTCAGCACATAGACTAAAAGTGTTCCGAAAATAAATAAAATATGAGCTAGTCGATTTTTGCCGTTCCTACCTTTAAACTTAGACCAAACGGTGAACTTTAGGTAACTTGCAAATAAGAATCACCAAAATTAATTACTGTCCGTCCTCAGCCAGTTTGAAAAATAATGAGAAACGGAGTTTTGCATTACTTTTGAAAAACTTAGACAAATAATCGGAGTCATGTACATTTTTGAATTCCGTCTCAGGGACCGGTAATCACCGGTTTAGATAGGTCCAATAACGAGATTTTATTGAAAAGTTGCTGAGCCACAAAATTTTTTGTCAGGAGTGCGATGCATTAATCAATCTCGACATAATATTTGTATATCATAACTTTTCCAATAACTTTCCGTGTAATTATTTAATGCCGCTCTGTGATTGGTTCTAACTGCAGACTCTTCAAAAATACTCGAATTTCATTGGTCAAAAAAACCATTGAATATTCTTATATCAAAGTTAATTACATTATTTTTAATGTGAAATATAACCATTCAAAAAGGCAAAAAGTGGTCGTAAAAATGGTTTCATTCAAAAAAATTTCGAACACCTTTGCTGCTATTTCAAAAATAAAACTCATAATTTTTCGTTCGATAATATGTTTTTAAGGGGTGGTCATGTGACATGACTCATGTCTGATTTGCAATTTTGCAGAGCTATTTCAGGAAAATATGAACCTTGAGCAATAATTTCAAAAATGCCAATTTGTAGACCTAGCCTTAATCTTATGAAATCAAAGGTCAAACTGAAATTTTGATGACTACACCGATCGTCACATAGTCGTAACATGAGGTCACTTTGCAAAATTTCTAAATCTATCTCCTCCCAGACCATATATCACAATTTGTTGAAAAGTTGACATATTTCGTGGAATAAACAAACTAACACTTGTATAACACTTGTTAGGAGAGCGATTTTCATTTCCATGACTAATTTTTTCTAGCGAACCAATAAACCGACGATTTTTGGCCATTTTTCACGATTTTTTGGGTTTAAAATCTATCTCCTCCGAGGTTAAATTTAAAAAAGGCCCACATTTTTTCACATTACACCTTGTTACATGCCTGAGATTTGTAGGAGCCATTTTTACAAATTTCGATGCAGACTCGGAAATATGATTTTTCGAAAACAAATTTCGAAAAAAAATGTGCTCCGATTTTTTCGAAAGTAAGCTCAAACGAAAGCCACGGAAACACTGATCAGAAAGTTGGCTTACGTCAACCCGATATTTTGAAGTTTTAGCTGTCAAATCTTAACAAACAATATTTTTGACTTAATTCTGAAAAAAAACTTAGAAAAAAATTAAAAAAACGCGAAAATTTCGAAATTGTTTTTTAAGGATTTGATCGGAAATACATTTTGTAGACATCTCGAAGCAATTTGGTGCACTCTGATTCCTTTTAAGTCCTCATACTAATCAGACATGACCACCCCCTTAAATATTGTAAATTACCACCTCGAAGCAAACATTGAGTCAAAATAAGCTGAGAGGAAGTGTTTAATGATATACTGTGGGTTTTGGCCAGCGAACACTGATACCTACGACAGAAAAGCCGTTACAAATAAAAATAAGTCTAACCCGAAAAAACGGGCAAAACCTAGGCATTTTTTCCGAAAATTAAAAAAAACGTTGTGTGGACAAAACCGGAGTTTGAATACTGTCCGCTTGGCCAAAACCCACATCAATGGCTTTTAGTTTATTTAGGACCCAAAAATGTTCTTCGAAATTGATCTTGCAAGCCACCCTTTAATAGAACAGTATTTGCAAAATATGAAACTGGATGTGATCCGATCTGGAGAAACAGCCGAAATCAGAGTCGTGCCGAACAAAGATTTTTTAAAGAAATCAAAACGTCAAAAAGAGCGCAAAGATGATTCTGACAAGGAAGAAATTCGAGTTAGGCATATTGAAAATGAACAAGAAACAGAATCGCCTGATCTTTCTGATAATTCGATGGAAATTAGTCCAGAAGACGTTTTCTAATTTCATGTAACATCAATCATGTGCTTAAATTCTATAAAAATGTAAATAAAATATTATATGAAAAACAGAAGAAAACTCGTTTATGAAACCAGAAAGCTTTCGAAAAAAGTCTTTTCATAATTGGGGGTGTTTAAATTTTCATTTTGACGACTAATCATTTATGAGAAGGAATTGGAAAAATCGGTTCTGCATTAAATTAACTTCTCTTCAATAGGAGCAAATTTTGGTTTTCATAAAAGATCGTTGGTTTGCATGAGGTTATTTATAATTAAGGTCGTACGATTTTAGATGTGATTCTTTGGCAAAACCGTGACAAAACCCAAATTTTTAAGTTTTGCATTTGGATCTGACAACGCTTACAAATTAGGTAACATTCGCTGATTTTTTTATTTCAAATTATTTTGCGGATTTAAAGGGAATTTCCAAAAATGTCTCAAATTCCTCATTTTGGAACCTTCACCGATCCCTACCATGGAAATCTGCCCTCAAACAGATCAAATTATCAGAAATGATAAAAAAGTAAATTATCATCTTCATCAATTAAAAAAATGTGTTAGGTCCGTAATGACTGAAAAGAGGTAATAGACAAGTCGGGGCTTGAACCCGCGGCTCTCTCATCATGATTTGAGTGTGTTTACCAACTACACCACATTGCCTGATATTTCTAGTCGGATTTCTCGCTTATGGCGCGAATTAGTCGCTCGACCTAATCGCACCTGACAAAAGCTGAAACATTAGCAGGAAATTGAAAAGTTGAGGGATTTTCATTTTTCCATCTTTTGGTCATTTCACGAAAATCAAGTTTTTTGGCTCTAAATACTTGGCTTAAAATACTCTTTAGAATACTATGCTTATGATTAAATCATGATTTAGAGTCCTTCTCACGAAATCGAATTTTATAATCTTCTGTTGGAATTCGAGGGATTTTTTGGAAAATTCCTTAAAAATCCTCATAATAATTTGAATTTAAAAGTCGGCGAATGTTAACGGATTAACAAGCGTTGTCAGATCCAAATTTCAAATTTGGGTCATTATCCCGGTTTTGCCAAAAAATAACATTTAACGACCTAAATAATTTATAAATTATAATTTGTTCAGCAACTTTTCTGCAAGCCAAAATTCATGCAGTGAATTTATCTTTCAATTTGCTGTTGAAAGAATCAAAATGAATAGGAGTCTAAAGATTGTATAAAATGTTGAATTTTTCGATTTTTTGGTGAATTTCAGTACACCACCTTCCCAAACGTCCTGAGTCAGGAGTCCTGACAACAAATGTCCTGACAGTTTCTCAAACGTCCTGACAGTTTCTCAAACGTCCTGACAGTTTCTCAAACGTCCTGACAAAAAATTTCAAATGATAGGTGTCAGGACGTTTGAGAAGGTGCCACCTTCAAGGTGGTGTAATTGTAAAATATATACAGCTGAGTTGAGGTGATGCCCAAATTGATTACACTATGAGATAGCAATTATACCCCATAGTGGATATCCCCTATTCACACTTTTGTTAATATCCCGGCCCTGATTAGGAAACGTAGTGTGTTTTTAAGAAGTACTACTATAGCGAATTTTAATACTACTATAGCGAATTTAAGAAGTACTACTATAGCGAATTTAAGAAGTACTACTATAGCGCTATCAGTAGAGCTGAGTTGAGGTGTTGCCCAGATTTATATCCCTTATTCACACTTTTGTTAATATCCCGGCCCTACTTTTGAAGTAGGGCCGGGATATTTACAAAAGTGTGAATAAGGGATATAAATCTGGGCAACACCTCAACTTAGCTCTACAGATAGCGCTATAGAGATAGCAAGCATTTTCAAGATTTACTTAGGTTGAGAAAAGGATATGCAGCGTCCAGTATTCGTGGTCTTTCACATGGTTGTTAAGGGATGCATGAATCATCATGCTGCATGATGCATCCACAGCCTATTTTTTCTAATATTTTGCGTAGACCCACGCAAAACCCATCCCTAACAGTGTTAGGCTAAGACAAGCCTGGTATGGCAAATTTACAATCTAAATACAATTCGGAATATGTTTTCCGGCCTGCCCTATCCTCCTTTTTTGATTAAATTGCATTTATTTTATGACCCTTTTGGAGAAAAACAAAAATCCCGATGTATTTACTATAACTTTGATAGATAATTTGAAGTGAACTCTGATTTTCCAGAATTCATAACCTTCAGGAATCCTGATTCAAGAATATCAGAATAATTATAAATATCAAAAGAGTAAATTATTAATTTTTGTTTAGTTTTGTTTAGATACATGTATAACCTTGTATGTATAAACCTTTTGACATACTTTTTTCATTGCATCATGAGATTCATGACGATTTGAAATCAAAAATAATGTACACTAACTAACCATTTATGGAAACCACCTGTAATGGAAACCCATCACTATGTAATGGAAACCCATAACCCTTTAATGGAAACTCATTACCATTTATGGAAACCATTCTTGAAAAACAAGGAATTATCATTTATGGAAACCCTTTTTGAAAAACAAGGCATGTTTGAGTAAAACAAACTCTGTTTTTGGTGTGTAATTTGCTCAAAACTCTTCTAAAAAGTTTGTTGATTTCGGCTGCCCTATAATTGATCCCTGAACATGTAATTTAGAAAAAAACTTTAAATTTTTTTTCAATTTTTCAGCTGAAAACAACTTTTCAAATTTTGCAAAAAATTACCATGTAATGGAAACCCATAAGGAAACACATATTATTATGGGCCATAACCCTGTAATGGAAACCCATAACCCTTTAATGGAAACCCAGAACCATTTATGGAAACCGTTTTTCTCGCGAAAGTGGGTTTCCATAAATGGTAAGTTAGTGTACGCTGTTATTGGTTTTTCAGTATTTGAAATCTATGATAGCTACATGTATGAAAAAAACGAAAAGAACATTTTGTACCAAATTTTTATGATAATTTTGGTCGGACGAAATTTTGAAAATTTTCGAAAGAATCCAAAATTTCTGATCGTCAATAACATAATGGACCCAAATTTCTCGTCGTATCGATGAACCAAGATGGTCGAAAAAACGATGACAGCCAAATAGACGATTAACATTGTTTATTTAACATGCACGCTCAACATGTGGATTTCCCCAAACTAGTCTGTAGACAAAGCCTACTAGGCAATTCTTTCAATAATTCATAATTAAATAAACATATTTGGTATAATGTGGTCTTCAAAAAATTATTATCAAAAAATTGTTGAATTCACATTTTTCGTTTTATCACAAGAAGAACCAAATCAAGTGACAGTTGCATTATTCAAATAATTATTTTTCTAGAAGATATCCATAAAACAATTGAAGCAACAATTTCAGCATCCAACAGCCAAGGAAGAACTCAATGACCAAATTATTTTTTGATTTTTTACTGGACGTCCAGTAATACCGGAAATTGATCGGCAACAATGTAAAAAGTCGGCATTTAGTACAATTTTTTGTCGATTTTTTTGTAATTTGACACCTATCAGCTATGCCCAACTTTAAGGAGTCAAATTACAATTTGTTCATCTTATAAGTCAGAGGACCTGTGTATAGGGAAATAATATTAGGGAATGATGAAGAAAATGTAGCGCCTAAGTTTTTACAAGCATTGGCAGTTAAAGGATAGTGTCCCAAGTTAAGAAAATAGTGAGAAACTCACTGAGAGAAGCTAACAGTAGAATGTCAGACCCTTTTAACCTCATTCCGGATGAAGGCTGTTAACGAAAGACAAACTTTTGAAGCGAGAAACAGAATTTTTAAACTGTTAAACAAACATTGTTGTAATATTATTTAACCCGTGTGAGCACAAAGCCTTATTAAAAGGCTTTTGCATATTTAAAATCAACTAAAAATGCAAAAAAACATCGTAGAATTGTCTCGTTCGTTACATTATAAAGAATTTTGCAAAGAGTGTCAAAAAAATAACTTATTTTTTTTTTGAAATGTTACGGAGGGTTTATTTTTTGAGATTTTTTTCCAATCTTTTACTTCTAAAAAAATTAAATTCGACCTATTGCGTCAATACAAATTTGAAATAGCCAGTTTTTAGAAAGTGTTTGTCCATGGTTGACACTCTAAACAAAGATTAATTGGTATACAGGAACAGATATTTTTTTTAAAAGTGATATTTCAAAATTTTCGATTTTAAGTATTTCACGAGAATATTTTAATTATTAAAAAATTAATTCGAGCAATTAAATTTTGTCCACAGAGTCACTTGATTAGTATATCGACCCAGAAATAATATCAGAATGTACTAATCTGCTTTATAGGGGAAAATAAACCATTTTTTATGAATAATTGTGATATTTCATCAAAATTTTAAACCTATTTAGAAATAATTTTTGATTGATTATATATAGAATCAAATCAGAAAATACGATGACATAGGTCAGATCCTTGTGCATCGATCCAATACCAAAATAATTGTGAACACCACTGTAAGCTTTTATCACGTGATATGATGTACTGTCTTATCAGTAAATTTTCTAGAACTAAAAATCAAAATTCTAGAATATCAAAATGTCGGGTCCAAATATATCGTTTGTGAACTTCCTTATGCAAAAAAAAATGAAACTCTAATACCTTGGGCTTTCTGTAATACGCGTGAAAAGCCTTTATAAAGGCTTCGTGCCTTGGCGGAACTTTTTTTTTCTGTGCTCACACGGGTTAAAAAAACCTGGGATCAGAACAAAATGTGCTCATAACATCTTACTGTTAGCAGCTCTGAATATATTATATAAACTGTCACTGTCCTAAAGATCATTAATAATACAAATGTTCTTCTTTGATGAATAATTATCACAGAATATAGTTTTTAAGATCAAAAGTTTTTTTTAATTCAGTTTGAATTTATTTTTATGATTTTTTTGTCACACTTAGAAGCGAGTCAAACCGATGATTTTAACTCCAACATAAAAGGTAGTTAGTAGAATTTCACTTATTAATTTTTTCTTTATTCAAGCTAGTGCGATAAGTTCCAATCTACTGATTAGACTTTATTGTTGCTTGGGAACGCACTTTTTTGAAAAAATAAATTTTCAAGCCAGAACATTAGTTTCCAAGAGATATCATGTGCCTAAAATTAAAAAAAACTCAAAACTATCAGATTTTCGGATGAAAAAAATTTTTTAGTGTTTTTTATATTATATCATCTGTTCACATCAATGTTAATCTAGACAGCTCAATAGGCAATTATAGTGTATAATTGCCAATTGAGCTGCCTATATTTACATTGGTGTGAACAGGGGATATCCCTTTATCACACTTTGGTTAATAAATGGTGTTGGAATATTTTTCTATTATACAACTAGTAAATTACATCACATACTCAAACGTCCTGACACCTATTATTTGACAATTTTTGTCAGGACGCTTGAGTAACTGTCGGAACGTTTGTCACATACAGTATGTGTTTATTTACCTGCGAAATGAAAATTGTCATTTAGGTAATAACGGCCAATAAAAAATGGTAACTAGGTGGATTATATTTTCATACCCTTGACATCGGCTATAGCTTGGCTTTCAAAATAAAATCCACCTAGTTACCATTTTCAATTGGCCGTAATTACCTAAATGGTAATTTTCATTTCGCAAGTAAAAAAAACACATACTGTATACTTTTTTTTGCTCATTTTTTGATAAATTACTTAATTTTAGCTTCTTATCGAATTGTATGAAAATGAGCAAATTAAACTGTGATTTATTATTAATGGTCTTTTAAGATTTTAACAAAAAAAATATGACGTCATTTTGAACGTCCACGCATTTTCATTTTTGAACGAAAAAACTTTATTTATGTCCTCATATCGCCGAATTTTTTGAAAAAAAACTTTTGGCGATAATGGCCCTCCGTCTGTATAAAAGTGCGTGCATACATGTATATATCCTTGTATCAACCAATTTGCCTCTCCGTAGTAAATAGGGTGGCCACACCGTTTATATTTCGACTTTTGGAAACGACTCATCCGGTTGAGTTGTTCGATAGCTCAAAATATTTCCAATATTTTTCTTTCAAAAACTATAAAAACAATAATAAATCTCAAATGTTTTGAAAAAAGACGATCAGATTCGGTCAAATTTTATCGATTTCTTTCTCAATGTGTGGTCATTTTGAGCTTTCTAAGAACTTAATGAGCTGAGTCGTTTCCGAAAGCCGAAAGGTAAACGGTTCGGAGCCTACACTGTGGACATGCTATTTACTAGTGATAAGAAGAATGGTTGGGAAAATAATAAGAATGATTCCAGGAGGCATAAGGCAGAGTTGTAAAAGGGATCGCTTCTGCGTGGGTTTTATATCCCTTTTTGGCGTAGGTTTAAGCAAAAGATAGGCAAACAAATGGGGATGGGGAACCCGGTCGGAGATGATCCCTTTTACAACCCACCTTCTCAAACGTCCTGACAAAAAACGTACTGACAGTTTCTCGAACATCCTGACAAAAATTTTAAAATGATACAATTTTTCCAAACGTCCTGACACTTTTCGATTTTTCATGGAAACAAAACTGTGTTTTTTAAATAAAATTAACTTTTGTAATGAAGAAACAGCTATATTTGGTGTTCACAATAGATAATTATGTTATGAACAGGGTTTTAAAAGAGATGACTTTTGCGTGGGTTTCCATCCCTTGTTTATGTAGGTTTAAGCAAAAGATAGGCAAAAAATGGGGATGGGGATAGAAAATCCGCCCGGGATGATCCCTTTTACAACCCCGGATATAAATCAATAATTATATGTTTAATAAGTCCCCGTAGGCCTCCTAGGATCATATTGTTCCCAATCAAAGAGCTTATCAGTAGTAAATAGCGTGTCCACAGTGTGAACTCCAAACCGTTCACATTTTGGCTTTAGGAAACGACTCATCTCATTTAGGGGGTCGGTGCATTTTGACAGATTTGCACTTTTTCAATTTATTTTCTCTTGATGGGAAACTTTTTGCCACTTCGAAATTTTCAAATAAAAACTTTTTTGAACGAACGTTGTCACTTTTGAGCT
>SCLH01002307.1:13703-38540 GCA_004367855.1 Oikopleura vanhoeffeni
TTTTTATTTAAACATCATTAAGTATTATAAACTTTTTTTTAGTACTTAATGGAGATTAAGTTCAGAATAAAAAATATTTTTTCTCCATTAAATGCTGAAAAAAAGTTTATTAAGTCGAAAATACTTTATGTAAATTAAGTATTGTTTTCAGTTATTAAAGATCATTAAGTACTAAAAAAATAATGTTTAATGATGTTTAAGCAGAAAATGATTAACCTCCATTAAGTACTCAGTATATAATGTCGCCAAAATACTTAAAAGGCGGAATCATTACCGCGCTACATCGGGAAAAAAATGCATGTAGCACTGAAGCACTTTTCCACGAGAGTTCAGAAGAGCTAAAAGATGTTTTTTACTTAAATTCGTATCCAGAAAAGCTTGTTGAAAGCAAAATTGAGTCTTTTTTACAAAATAGTCAAAGACCCGAACGACCACCTAATAGCAATACGGTATGTTTTAACTATAACTCACCAAACATGGAGCAGTACATATATAAGCTCACAAATAAAATGACTAAATTTATCCCGGATTTTAGAATCAACGTTTCTTTCAGAACCGTTAAAATTAAACATTTAATTTCTCGCCAGTCAAAAGCACTTACCGAAAAATTTGAGACATCCAATACAGTTTATCAGTACGACTGCCCATGTTCTGATTTTTATATTGGCCAAAGTGGAAAAGATTTAATAAAACGCTGCAGCGCGCTGTGGCGAACATTTACATCATACATCAAATATAGGTCTTCATATCGCAGATTGTCCCATTTACAAACAAAAATACGATGAATTTTGTAAACGAATACAATCAACTTTAAAAATCTTAAACAGAAAAAAGTTCATTTTATTAAACAATTTTTCAAAATTCTGAAAAAAGGATTCAGGTCAAAATGGGATAGATTAAAACGCGAAGCTTACCTTATTAGATTAAAACGCCCCACTTTAAATGATCAAAATGATTCCAAAAAATTTTAACTTTTCTAATTTATACATTGCCTAAAACGCCACTTATTAAAATTTACCTTTTTATTCAATTTTTAAAAAAAATTAACGCTACTGAAATATTCACAAAAAATTTTACCCTTTCTTTCACAAATTTTCGCAGCAATTAAATAATTTAAATTTTCGCAAAAAAATTTTGTCTCTAAAATCATGTTAAACTGCGATTTCATTCCTGAAAACAAACATTTGAAAATGAATAAAACAATTCGAAACTAAGTAAAGTAAAACATAAATATGATCAATATGATATCTCAAAAAATTTCGGCAAATTCCGGCGATATTGGGCACTTTCGGCGATATGAGAACAGGAAATTATTTAGGCTCAAAATCGTGATATTGGCGTAGGTTAATTCCGTATTTCAGCACATTCGGCCATATTGGCCCGCCCTGTAATAGGGTATCTTGATATCTAGATATATATCGGCAAGTTAAATAAAAAACCGCTTTTCCGGTTCATCATCCGAGATGAGTGCGCTCCGCGTCCATACCTACCTTTACCAAACCTTTGCTTTTGTGTTCTCTTCGCTTCGACACATCATGTAGTATTTTATTTATCGTATGGTCTCGAGTTTTATCTCATTGCCACCGTCTTCTACCCCTGGACCCCGCCAGTTATGTAATCTGTATTAACTCAGTGATTTCTGTATTACGGGTTATGAATTATTAAACAAATATATTTGCAACCCAATTTTAATTAAAATTTCTATATAAGTATTTTTTAATTTTTTAAAATTACTGAATTATTATAAAAGAGGTTAAATTTTGGCGTAATCGTTTTGTATATACAGGTCGTCTCATTTTTTTGGGCTCGTTTCCTCACGACGCTTTGGATACATAAACCAAGGGAGCGCTGTGATTGGCCAGTGATGAGGCACAAACAATGGCTTGTTTTTGAGAAGACTAAACAAAGCATTTTCATTGACTGGAGTATCCTTAGCATTGTTAGGGAACTCCCTCCCAAAAACATGCGACATCTTGTTAGTTTTATGAAAATTGTTTTATATTGTTGACACATAAAAATGACTAAGTTATTTCAAAAATGTTCATACGTAAATATAATCTGATTGATCGGGCGCTCGCTTTATTTTTCGGTATAACTTTACTCGGTCTTTTTTTGTAATTAGACTTCAATTTTTTCGAAACATGAAAGCTCGCCCTGTTTACTATTGCTTGAAGAAATATAGAGACAGTACATGCATTCTGTCTTTATAAATTTATGTTCGTCGATTTTGATCATATTGCTTTCTACCGCCACATAGTTGATAAGCCTGCTTTAAGGTTAATCGACGAACCTCTGAGAAACTTTTACTTGTTGAATCCGAATACAGGGAGGTGCGACGTATAGTTGTACGCGTATAGTTGGAACCCGAAAAAAAACCTACGTAAGCCTCCGCAAAAACCTACGCATTTAAAAAATAGATTTATTCGTTCCTGGCGTGCGGCGTATAGTTGTAGGCAAAAGATAGGGTTTTTTTTTCAAACGTTCCCAGGCAAAAGATAGGCGTTTTTTAGCCAGCAAAAAAGAAATATCCGAGTATTTTTATCAATCAAAAGCGACCATACAAACAATGTCTGTTATAATCCGCTGAGTTTCAAGGAAAAATGCTTTGATAATATCCAACAACGAAGCTTTAGGATTTTTTCGCAGACTTTCTTTGCGGACTTCAAGAACCTTTAATTTCTCTTCGACCGATAAATGATAGTTTTTAGCAGTGGTCTTATTTTTTTTCTTTGAAACCTTCTTTGAATTCATGTTTTTTTTAAATTAACTTTATTTCATTTTTTCGATGAAATCAAATTTATACATACACTAGAAAGTCTAGTCTAGAATATATGTAAAATTACCCTTAAATCTCCAAAAATTCTTACTTTGACCATATTTTAACGCAATTTTAAACTCCAGATATCCTTTTCCCAACGGAACTCCATCTCAAAAACGTTTACTATCAATATAGCGCGTGTTCGACTCCCACTAATGTTGTCTTAGTGATTGCCTTGAGTATGATTATCGGCAAGGTTGCTTGATATTGGGTCCGCTAAATTTGATCGGTGTGTAATCACAAAAGCAATCANTCCTCAAGCGTCAAAATGACCCTAATCCCCAAAGTTTTCACAATTCTAGCCTATTAAATTATTTTTAAAATATATTTTTAATTAAAAATTGATATTTTGTTGTATTTTTTGCATGAATTATAAGCGTACTTTAGTTTTTCAAAATAGCGTTTTTCGTTATTTTTAATTCTTAATTTATGCTTTAACTTTTTGATATTTTCTTGCGAGTTTTTCAGGGGTGCTTACAAAAAATGAAAAATAAAAAATTTAATATCTAATTGTCTTCAAAAGCTAACGCTGTGCCAAAATTTTTTTTGAATTTTTTTTAAACCGAATTTTGAAATACTTTGATATTTTTTTGACCTTCTTCGAAAATTTTTCATAAAAAAAAGTAAAACAACCTCAGTGAACTACTTTTATTCAGCACTGAATATGATGCCTCTATAATTCAATAAGAATTCTTACTTTTAGCATTGCGGTAGCAAGGTTGGGTAGGCAAAAATACGAATTTGCAACAGAGTATATCATTTTTTCTGGAACATGTTTGTAAAAATATATAGTCATAACCAAAAGACCGACATGAAATTTCACACAAACAGTAATGTGAAAAATCACCCTATAGACATTTTTGGCAGAAAATCGGTTTTGTGAACCTAACAATCCACTTTAACTCGAGCCAGTTAGACTTAACTCGAGCCCACTCCCCTTAACTCGAGCCCCTTCCCTTTACCGAGCCCCACTTCCCCGTTTAACCGAGCCCATGGCGTTCCCCTTTAACTCGAGCACCCCTTCCTAAACTCACCCACTCCGAGAATCCCTAATATCGGGCCCATTTCCCTCTTAATATCGAGGCCCATCCCCTCAATATCGAGCCCCCTCCCCCCTTAATAGCGAGCCAATTTTCCCTTTTAAATCGAACCACCCCCGTTAAACGTCCCCGAACAAAATTCTCCCCTCTCGACCCGACCGGAATCGAAAAAAATTCCGCACTGACAAAAAAGTACTCGGTCGGCTCGACCGACCCGAACCTGGAAATCAGAGAAAAATATCGATCCGACCCGACTGCTCAATTTTGAAAAAATCCGTCCCTGGTTGTTGGACAAGTTAGGTCCGCAAGTAGCGTTATCGTCTAAACCCTACCCTATTTTCGAAAATAGTTGCATCCCTAGTACACCTATTTATAGGGAAAATATTTTGCTTAGATTAGAGATAATCTAGTGACTTGTGCCAGGACACATTAAAAACGATGCAAACTGTGTCTGGAAAAGGCTAGGAGATTTTGTACATGTTTGTTAATAAGTTTTGTTAAATTGTAAATGTTTTTAAAATGTTTTGTTAACAAGAATTCTAAAATGTTTCAAAGTTTTAAATTAAAAATTTATTGTTTAAAATGTTTTTGCTTAACAAACCCCTGCTCAAAGTGATGTCTTGAGTTTAGTGCTAATAAGCCAACGTATTTACTTCATTTGAAAATACACTAAAATAATGAGAAACGATATAATTTGAAATTTTTTTTGATAATGCGGTTAGAACTTTTTATCACCAAAATATATTGGAGGCTATTCAACCAAAGACCTTATAAACCCACCAGACCCCCTAAGTTCAGTTGTTTTTCTTTTCTCATAGCCAGATAAGCATTCCAACCGATCTAAACTTCATTACATATTTACATCCAAAATTGTGTGTTATAATGGACATTGCCCAAGAAATACACACTGTCGGCATTGATCTTTAAGTAGTAAATCGATAATTGAACAAACTAATTTTCATCTAAAAATTTATCATATTTCTTAATTGCTGTATGCCTTTACGCTCTCAGGAGTTTGAAAGTACCGGTTGACCATTCCATACAGCTCTAAACCCTTAACTAGGCACCATGGAATCGAATCACTTGATCGTCCATCTGACTTTTGAGTAAATACAGCCAATTCTGCATTCTACTTGGATACTAATTGAGGAGCAATTCACCAAACCCTAATAGCGTTTTTTTTTAGCTTCCTCATCAAGGTAAAGGATCACTCCGGTAATTGTTCAAATATATGAAAGTAATTTAGGCTTCAATTACCAGAAAAACGTGGCGCAGCACCCCTACAGTTAGGTGGAGTTAATCAGAAATGCAATTGGCTCCAGCATAAAAAAAACGTATTGGCGTTTTTAGGCGATCTCAATCAAAACAAGTCATACCTGGTTTTAGTTACACATTCAAAACACCACAGGGTCGAAGCAAGAATTGGCGGAGAACACCTAAGGGTACTGTAATCCTTTGTTTGTGTTCCAGAATCGTGTTTTTAATTTTTCAAAAATCGAAGAAAATTTTCACTTTTTCTTACAGAATAATATTTTGAACCGATCAAAAAGGTTTCTGTCATTTTCAGCGATAAATTAACCCTCAAGGTTGAAATTAATAAAAATATCGGAAAAAAAATCATGAAAAAATAAATCTGAAATCGAGGTTTTTGCGACTAAAAACCACTTCGAAAATTCAAAAACTAAATATGCTTCTTTAAAGATGACTTTTACGTTTAGGAACATCCTCATTGTTGTCTATGCGTCATCTAAGGACTGCTCCACTTGTTAACATGAGAATAATCTTGAAACTCGAAATTCCAGGAACAAACTCTTTACACCTTAAAAAGCCAAACCCTTTAGGGCTAAAGCCAATCAAGCACATTCAACCATATAAAAGTTGTAGTTAACTCGGTCTGACCGCATTCAAGAGACTGACCCAGCCGCCGTAATGCCCGAGACATTGTATTCTTGAGATGTTGATAAGCTTAATCTCTCGGAAAACCGGTGGCGGAACGCGTGGTAACTTCCAGATAGTAACAAAAAAAAATTTTCTAATTTTTTTACTACAATCTTTGCTGCTAATTATTTCGCTATATTAACAGCACTTGCGTTCTCTTTATAACAGACTCCGTTAAACGGACCGTTCGGCATCTGTTATAAATTAAGATTAAGCAAATTGGAAAAATTCCCCAAAAAGTTATATCATTTTTTGTTAAACATTTAGCGAGAGAGGATCAAGGAGGACAAGTGTACCCAATTAAAAATTAAAAATGAAGTTAGCCGCGTGGATTCAAGCTGGTAAGACCAAAAGTGCTAACGTGTTTAGAAAGGCTTACGCGCAGAATCTAAGTTTCATCGATTTTCATCGATATTGGAGTCTCATTTTGAAATTCTCTATATTTTCATTCAGCAAGGTAAGCTGATATAGGTCTGGAAGAGACCATCCGCGATTTAGTACAACGGACGTGTCACGTTCCACATTTTGGTTTGTCTCGCCACGAACTCAGACGGTTTTAATGACACTTCAGAAATGTTGATAAACAATATTATTATTTTATGTTGCGTTTTAATTATACGACAAAAGATAGTAGCAGTTAAAGACTATAAAAATACTCAGCAAATTGGCTGTGTTTGCGCACTGTGCTAATTTGGCCTGCAGAAGCACCTAAACCTTCAAAAATAAATTTATAATCATTCGACTATTTTTTGGTAGTCTGTAATTTTTGTTTTTTGTATGGAAGTTATAAAATATTCTTGTGGTCTCCCCCAGCTACCATTTTCAGATCAATGTTTCAATATTATCTGTCCGACAAATTGGAATAAGATAAAGATCTCAGCAATTAATATAAAAAACATATTCAAAATTACAGCATGCAGCATATTCGATATATCTTTCTTTTTGGCCAGCGAGCTAACCTAAAACCAATTCAAAACTTTTAAATTACAAACGCGTAGGTCTGTACAGATTAAGCATGCTTAGTGCAAAAGCTAGAAATTACCAAAATTAGTGACATGCTGTATTATTTTTATTAAACTCGGTAACAAATATCTAAAACTGCAAAATTGCATGTCCTTTTTCCAACCTAAATGGATGCTTATTTCAAATTCTTGGAAAAAATGGTTATCTCTAAGCGCGTCTCGAATCAGCAATGTTCTCTAGTCTGTCTTGGATATGATAATAGGCAAGGTGCTTGATATTGGAGCTCCAAAGGTTGATTTGGTCCGATAATCACGAAGCAATAACTAACATTACACTTAACAACATTAAGGTATTTTGGAAACACGCGATCATGAAATAACCCTCATCTCTCAAAGATCACTTTAGTTGACAAAAAGTAATGTATACTTGATATATATTACGGTACGACAAGAACCCTTAGAATGTTTTTAAGAGCTTATTAGAAATTTTATTTGTTTCATTAAACGGGTGCTCAATCCCATTATAGAATTCAAAATGTCCAAAACTTCAATTTTCTGAAAACTAGATGAATTCTTATTTACCAGTTTTTTAATCTGGGTAAAATCAGCACATTCGTGAGTTGAACTGAGATACATTGAATAAGTCGCGAGATTGCGAACTAATTCAATTGTGAATGTGTACTTTTACTGTTTAGTGTTTCTATTAAATAAATGCTAACGTAAAACGCATCTCGAATAACTCCTTTGTAATCTTTGCTTCATTGAGGTCATGAAATCAAGATGCATATTCTTTGATTTGAACAACTATATACTGTAGATTGTCGAAAAATGCCGCAGACGATTGGTCAAATAAGGAATTAAAATAAAAATCGGTTTTAATGGTTAAAGCTATCTGAAGAAAAAATTTTCTGGTTCTATTTAAGCGTAGGGATTTTTTTTTGTTCTTCAAAAAAAATTTTCAAAAAAAAACGATTTTCGGTCAATTCTTTCGTGCTTCACAGGTATCTTCAACCCGGTTCGAGAAGCCGTTATTAAGTGTAGAGCGAAGCTGATTTTGGCAGTGAAAAAATAAATCGTTGTTTCGTAAGCCAATTTTGATGAGGGTCGGCGACCAATATTGACCTCCAATGACCGGTCAAAGTTCAAGGTCATCTCAAGTCCATCGTCTAAACTGAAGTACCCACAAGTAATCGGAAGGGTCGACTTTCTGATGAACGTATTGCAACTAGTGTCAATAATATACTGAAATGTCGCTAGAGACGCAAAAACTGGTCAACATCCCAAGGTCAACACTCAGGTTCATTTTTAGACTTGCAAGTACCCTCAAAGACTTGGAAGAGTCGACTTTTGTCATGAAACGATAAGCAACTAATGGGTCATAATTACTGGAAAGTCGCTACGAGAGCAAAACTAGAGAGCAAAAAACGTTTTTGCTTCTTGCGACCTTTAAGTCGACCCTTCCAATTCTTATAGGGTCTGCAAGTCTAACGATGAACGAGTTGACCTTGGTTGTGACCACTTTTTGCTCTCTAGGCGACCTTTCAGTACATTATTGACCCGTTTGCGCGATGTCTCATCAAAAAGTCGACCCTTCCGATCTTTTGGGGGGACTTCAAGTCTACGACGATGAACTTGAATTGACTGGGTTGACCAGTTTTTGCTCATCTACGACCTTTCAGTACATTATTGACCCGTAGTTGCTGATTACGTTCATCAAAAAAGTCGACCCTTCGCGATTCTTTTGGGGGGTATTTCAAGTCTATACGATGTAACTTGAGATTGAACCTTGAATTTTGACCGGTCAGTTAGAGGTCAATATTGGTCGCCGACCCTTAATCAAAAAACGGCTGACCGAAAAACGGCTTAATTTTCACGGCCAAAAATTCAGCCATGTCTAGCACTTCAACGGCTTTCCAGAACCGGGTGGGGGTCTACCTGTAAAATCACGAAAATTGACCAAAATCAATTTTTTTGAAAAATTTTTTTAAGAACAAAACAAAATCCTTACTCTCAAATGACCAAAAAAAAATTCTTACAAAAAAAGCTTAAACACATTTAAAAACCCGATTTTTTATTTTTGAAAATTCCTCTATTTCAAATCGTGGCCACGATTTACCCGCCAATTACTGAGGTTGGCAAATAAAATCGATACCAATTTATGCCAACAATTTACACACGGTTGAGAATGTGAGCATAAACTCGGTATCGATTTTATCTGGCCAATTTAAATTTCGAACAACGACTCAAACAAACCTCTCACATTTTAATGTGGCAATATTTTGCATCGTTAGCATCAGGGAAAAGTTTTCCCGGAAGAGGTTTCCCGGAAGAGGTTTCCCGAAACTCAAAATATATAAACATAGAAGTATAAAACACACATATTTGAATCATCAAATTTGAACGTTTTACAATCGATTAGGCAAAATATAAGTTAGAGAAGTGGAAAAAGGATTGGCAAATGTTCAACTCATTGACCTGAGATATATTCGTATTTCTTTACAATCGCTGTATTACTATTTCTCGGAAAAACATAAAAAGCCTTTGATTATTACTTTTCCCCTTCGCGCTATACTTAAATTCTCGCGATAATTAAGCATTTCAAATTAAGATTTTTGTTCGAAAGTATTTTTATTTCATTACCGTATTTTTTTTTAATAATTTTAGAATTAATTTTGGTTATGTTTTTGTAAATAAATGCCAAGAAAAATAATATTAAACTTCAACGCCATGTTTTTCTGGTTTGATGCTATACCGGGAATAAGTTAATGAGGAGGTGACCTTATTATAACAATTTGTCAATTTAGGTATTGCTTCTTAAAAAATTATTTCAACAGAAACTTTGAACTGGCTCAATCATTGTGAAAACTTACAGGCTGAGTCTTCGAAATCTCCGCTTTTACCCAGACGGGTAGACCGCCAAAATTGCCTATACTGTTACTAATTATTTAAAACCTCAAACTTTACTGTATTTGTATGAGGAGTGAGAGTTTTTCTATATACAATTTCACTAAAAATTATTTTTCAACGTTCAGTTTAAGTGAGCTCGATTCGCTAAACAACTTTCAAAACACACGTTTTTCAAATTTTTCTTATGAACTCTGTATGTTCATTTATTTTCACTCTTGATAAGTTGGACCTAACGATAATTAGGGGGCATAAGTTCAGCGATTGGGTAATTTTTTCAGACCCAATATTTGAAAGAAAAAAATGTGGAAATTTATTTTCTTTGTTTTTATCTTCAATAAAAGTGTTTCATTCTTACAAACTTTCATATTTTATTTTTCAAACAAACTAAGTTGTTTTAAAAATATAAAAACTACTTTTCACTGTCATTTATTTCCACTTAACCCTACACTAGTAATTGTTTTTTTTAAGACGAATGATAAAACTCATTTATTTCAGCGATCGCCAATAAGACTTTTTTAAAGATTCCCAATTCGAAAATTCTCTTTAATATCAAGTTTTTTTTCCATGAAAATGGGTTAAAAATTGGCAAAAAGTTGAGAAAAACAACTTTTTTGAGATAAAATGACTAAATGCGTTTAATATCAAAAAATGCCTGACTATCAAAAGAAATGCGCTTACTACACCCACAATTTGTTTGGAAATTTTTCGCAACCACAAAATTTCGAAAAATTCAGTGCCGAATGGCACTTATCGAGTGTACAGTCAAGTGTTAAAAATTTTCATCAACATCTTCAAATGATAAACGCGCGACCTACCGATTAGTTGACATACGGCAATTATAATAAATACCAGAACATTTAATATGTGATTCTGCCTGAATTTTTTTATTGAGAGTTCAAAAAACCACTAATTAAAAATTTTGGACTTGATTTGGGGAAATTTTCATAATTTTTCAATAAAAATAAAAAATAAAAATTTATGATTTTCAAACAGCGGTCAGAAATATGTAGGAATCCATAAAAAGTTAAAGTGGCCTTTTTTTTGTTCCTAACCACAGATACAGTTATCTACAACAGAAAAATTTTGGAACAAAAAATGCGGAAAATTTTCATAATGCTTTTGATTTCTTTTCAATTTTCGATTCAAAGATGAAAACTTGAGCTGTCAATTTCCTTACAAATAGGTAGAAAAATAATTTTATATGAGCTGATCATATATTTTCTGTTGAGCTAACAATAAAAAGCACAAAAAAATAACTAATTACTTTGTGAGTATATTGACTTCAATCTTCCGGGTTATGCCACCCCCTTAAAAATAGATTATAAAATTAAAATTTTATATTAACTGATATTTATATATGATGTCTCAAAACCCTACTATAAGAGTATTTTCCGGGTTCGAGACTGCTATTCAACTTCCAAACATAGATTTTCAAGGCGACGCTAACTACCCAATTAATGTTAAAAATAAATGTAAAATGTTAGGGGCAAACTATCTATCACGAATTAAGACTTTGAAGCGCGTCTTTTTAAATCAAAATCGGATAGCAAATTTGAAAGATTCTAATCCCCTATAGAAAAAATTAAAAAGTTTTGAATTTTTCTTACTTTTTCTAATGTTTTTTTTTCGGAATGCGGGCAACTTGTACTCGGTTTTTACTTCGCTCAAAATAAATTTGAGGGAGAGGGGAGGCGAGGCGAGTTTTTTGTCGAGAGCCAGAAGCATGATTTAACTCGGGGCTTATTTAACCGCACCTGGCTTCAATTACGGTAATCATTTCCCGGAAAATCCCTGGGAGATGTTTCGTAACACTTTTGCTTCATGGGGATTTGTACACAAACTTCACCATATGGTGATATTATTAAGCTAGAATTCAAAATTTTTGTTACTGAAATTTCCTCTAATTTCCTATCAATGACTGAATCATTAAATTGAATATAATTTCACACAATTGAAAAATATCAAAAGCACCAGAACTTGTAAATTAAGCAAGATATTAAAATTTCAGAAACAGTCGAGAATCTGCTCGTGTGACAAATTTGGTGTACATAGGAATTTGACCAAAAAGTCATTTTAGCGCGTGAACTTGAGGCCATTTTGAGCTTGACGGACAAAAATGCAAAAAATGAGGGGCGAAAATTTTGAGCTCTTTAAAATGGTCGAAAAAATATTGGCCAAAACGGTTTAAAACGAAACCTACAGCGATCTCTTGTTTATTTTACCTCATTTATAATTTATAAACTAGATACCTTAGGAGTCTATAAATGCTGAGCTGAATACAGACCTTTGAGTTTCAAATTTGAAAGCCAAAAGATATTGTCTAGCCGTCACAGCATCAAATTGGAACTTTGAACAAAATAACAAGTTCAATTTCATTCTTCGAAATCCGATCAACTAATCTTCCGTCGGATCTGATTCGGATTAATTCTTTCATCTTTGTATTTTATTATTTGAACTTCTGCAAAAAATTTTTTTGCTAAATTAGTTTCAGATTTCAAATCTGCGTAATTATCTCCTATTATTTACTGCATACTCTTAATTCAAAACGCGCAATAAACACTTTTTGCTCCCGCACAATACGCCCTCAAAATTATTTTCGAGCGAAAAGTAAAAACCGAGTACAGTTGCATCGTACCCCTTTTTTCAACTTTTCAATGGATTTTTTCAACAAAATTCAATTATTTTTTTCAAACTTTTTCAAATAAAGTTGCTGCTTTGAGAGAATTTTGTTTTTTGAACATAGTACAAAAAAATTCAAATCAGTCTTCGAGTTGTTTTCTGCAATAATGCAGTTATTGCTAAATCATAAGAAATTGCCCTGATAGACGAAGCATAACGTAACATGTTGACCACATCTGTAAACCTAAAAATCTATTGATGAACCAAGATTGATAAGTGTTGTAATTTACAACTGACAATCCTTTGAGGATTATCCTTGTTTACATCTTACAGGAATTGTTCAACTCGGAAATTGAAAGTTAATTTAAATAAAAAAATTCAAATGACATAGCCGAAAAAATTCCGATATTACTGCAGTGACTCCACCTGCGCAACAGTGTTTTGAAACACAGAGACGCAACATATCATGAGGAAGGTCATTTTGTCCAGTGAAATATAGGAACAGACCCTGAAAGTTCCCCTTATTTCTAATTGAAGAATTTGGTGGGTGGCAGTAGAGGCCAAAATAGTAAAAGGCCAAAAAAAACGAATATTTATATTTTTTCTTCGGCAGTAAAATATTATTTTCAGAAAAATATGGATATGATGTAAATTTCAGCAAATTTAGAACGAAAAAGTAAATTTGAGCAAATTTTTTTTGATGAAAATTTCGGAGAAAATTTACAAACCGATAATTTTCTTAAAAAAGACAATTTTGAAATTACTTTTGCTGAACTTTTTTTTCATTTGAAAAAAATTGTAGAAACGCAAAATTTGATGCGAACACCAATATCTGCATTCCACCATTACAAACTCTTCTTTATTTTTCAAAAAATTGGAATTTCCGATTTTTGGCCTTCTACAATTTTGGCTCTTACTGCCAACCCATTTTGATGACTTTAAAAATTTAGCAGTTAAAATAGTCACTTGGAGCAGATAGTCTCATAAATATACTTATGGATTAACTTTTGAGAAAAAAAATTTGGCATTAATTTTGTGCAAAAAAACACTTTCTATATATCTTAGTAGAGATTCTCTACAATTGAACTTAAAATTGAACCTATAAATAAACTCATGGGAGAATTTTCACAAATACAATTTAATCATCTTTGTTCGCCACCCGACTACTGTGGTGTTAAAAACTTTTTGAAATCTCGACACTAGGACAAGCTCTTTTTTTGCTGCCAATTAATTCAATATTTGTTCTGAAACACTGACGCGCCGGTGGGCACTTAACATCGTGCGCAGGTTGAGGGTTAACGACTCATCATCTCCTATTCACGCATTTATAAATCGCTCTACCCCACTTTGTGTCAAAATTGGCTCTTTCCTTCTCCGCTCTTACTATAAAAATTGTACCGATTTTTTGTAGAAGCCTTGGTGCTCGCATGATTTTTTTTAAGCACCTTTATTCAATTTCAGTCGAAATCGATAAAACATTAGTAAAAAAAATACAGCCTGTTTTTTTGCACGCTTTTATGATCTTGCGTCGCATACACAGGGATATCCATATGACAGTTTCTTTTACAAAAAAAAGAATTCATCAGAGATACTTAAGGGGTAGCATCGACACGCAGACTTGATCAATTAATTACGAAATTTAATTAGCTTGTTTTACTTATTTGTGCTTATTATCGCGTTAGATGAACCAGAATAAATGTGCAGCTAGCTTCATAAATATTAATTTTTGTCTACTATTTAGGAAAGATTGTGACAGTGCCGAACTTTAATTTTTGAATTCGTAAAATTTTCAAAGAAAATCAAAAGCATTATGAAAATTTCCGCATTTTTGTCCAAAAGTTTTGTTTTATATTTTTTTTTGAAATCTGTGAATAAAATCAAAAAATAGCCATTTGACTTTTTCAGGCATGTCTACTATTTCTGACACAGTTTGAAAATTCATAAAATCTTTTATTTCATCTTCTGTCGAATTTTTGAAAATTTATGAAAATTTTCCGCAGAATCAATGTCCAAATTTTAATTTGTAGCTTTTTCGAATCTCAATGAAAAATCAGTGAATCACTCAGTTTAATTTTCTTGTATCTATTAAATTCCGATATGATCCGAGTATGAGTTATTTTATGCTAGTTCAAAAATTTCAAATAAAATTGTTGATGTAATAGGCGCCATTTATTTAGATAGTAAAAACATTTTTTAATCAAAACGCAATTGAAGGTCATTTTATCTCAAAAAAAATTGTTTTTTCTACTTTGCCATTTTGGACCATTTTCATGGAAAAAAAACTTTCATATTAAGGAAATTTTTTAATACGCAAAATAGAAACAAGACTTTTTAGCGCATTACACCCGACAATGTCTGAAATTTATTAATATCGTCTTCTAAAAAAAATTTCTATGTCGGGTTAAGTTGGAAATGGAGTTCCAATGAAAGGTGTTTTAATATTTCACAGATAGTTAGCCTATGTTAAGAAATTAAAAAATACACGTTGCAAAAATGGACACTTTATTGAAGATAAAAAGTAAAAAAAAAAAATTTTACCTTTTTTCTTTATTATATCCATATTATCCCGGGTCACTTTAAAACTATTGCCTGTTTAAAAAATAGGAATAACCATTTGACGTCGCCGGAATCGAATCGGTATATCCTCTAACGCTAAAATGATATACATCTCGTACTGCGCGACCACTATGATGTACAATCGCTGGAAATTAGCAAATCAGGGCACCTGAACCTCATTAAATCCCTCTATGCATTTAAGATCAAAATCTTCTTAAGATTTTTCTAAGGAGTTTAGAGACGTGGCTCCGAGGTAATTGTTAATCCGTTTTTTAACATTATTTTTATTTTTGTGGTTTTATCTTTGGTTTCAAAACCATGTATTTATATTCAACTTACCAATTAAAAATTAACTCGCTGCTATCAGCTGACCAAAAATACTGGTAACAAAACTGTAAATGAACACATTTTCAATTAATTTTAAATCAGTAGATCAGGGGAAGTTTCTGAAATGATTATTGCGATATTGGCAAGAGCCTTAAATGCACAGATCGTGACTATTTGAAAGTGCAGAATCCGAGCATTTGAATCGATTGATTCCTTCCAATCTGACCAATGAAATCGGCCTATTCTGCCAATCCAGGGTTCGATTGCGGTGCTATCATCAACGTTGTTAGTAATTCATTTAAATAGTCACGATCTGTCAACTGAGAGCCCTAATCTATATTGGGCACTTTCGGCGATATGGCCTTTCGCGATACTGGCACTTTCCGGCAAATGAGGAGATGAATATATTTTGTGTTTCAAATGAAAAAAACCGTGGGCCGTTTTGAATTGTAATGACGTCAAATGAAGTAACATATCTAGGGTGCGCACCGGGAAAGCTCAATGCCAAACTAAAAGTTTTCATGAGTGTGTCCCCTAGTGGCCAGCAAATCGCTCTAGAAAACTCTACTTTCTGGCTTCAAACTGGACAAAAGGAAAATAAATATCATTTTTCAATTAAAACAGCAAGAGCGTGATCGCGCCGAAATTTGAGTTAAACAAAATAAGTTATTTTTGAATAAGTTTGAAGAAAAAGTTTTGGTCATTTGATGAAAAATTTAATTTTTTAATATGACGTCATTATGACGTACCAAAGGAATTGTAATAAAACCTCAAGCGCCTACGCAATTGCGGCGATATTGATTTCCTTCGGTCATTGGTCCTGGATGGCATTTAGCTTAAATCGTGAAACTGCGTATGTTTTTCGGCTGATTGAGTGGCGATTTGCGACATGCTGTAATTTAAAATAATTGTATTTTATTCCTTTTTAAAAAATCAGAGCGGTTTGACTCCCTGTGTTTATTTTTATATGTCAAGTCTCATAAAACTACTCAAGAGAAAATCTTTTTGAGATATTTTCTAACAAAACCGGAAGATCTAACATATTTGGTTATTTAATTATTTGGTCCAAAGTTTACAATAAGAGTGGTTCGCCCTAAAACCAACCAAAAAATAAAAGCAAAAAGAGCCTCTTTAAAAACCGTATTATTTTTTTAGTGACATTTTCAGCTATGAAAACAGAACGACCTTTTTGCGCAAGTTTGAACAAATGAGCTTAATTTGATCTCTGTCAGTGACGTCACACCAGTTTATCGGAATATAATACATCGTTGTATACGATCGCTAACTTTATGTACTATATAAATGTAGTTTACAGTACCGGACTTTACAATGTTTATCAACTATTGTTGCACATCCAGACTCAGTTTGACCAAAAATATACATAATGGTTAGAGACTCATGAATAGGGTGCGCAACGGTCAAAATTCAAAGTTTACATATTAAATGATATAGAACCAAAATTGGAAAGTAAACAATACTATATAAACTACAGCCGGCGCTTAAATGAATAGTATTATTTTGTTTGGCATTTTGGCCAGAGAAATGACGGCTAAAATTAAATGGGCATTTGGCCATTTCCCCGCCAGTCCTTCCGCAGTTTACCCATTCGTAAAGCCATGCATAACAATAGTCCATAATCAGCTAGAATATCCAGAAACAAGATGTAGTCGACCACCAAGTCGTCGCACTTTCCGGACAAGTCGTGTCGGCATCGTTTACTCGTAAGTCGTCACATCGTACATACGATGCGATGTTCATAGAATTTTTCAAAATGATCAATTTTTCAAAACGAGCACTGTATTTTTCCAAATTTCTCTCTATTTATGTGAGTACCGTGCAATGAAAATCTCACTCTGTGCATCACAATAGCATATCCAACAAAAAACTCAGCTGCTTAATCTGATCACTGCAACACCTGCGGATCCTATCAAGTCTCTGCGATGTATAGTACAGCATAGCATACAATGCTAACAAGTTCAACGGAGTAACTCACTATGATGCGCATCAGGCGTGGGCAAATTTTTTTTTGTCGGAATGTTTTTTTCGGTGGCGTCCCCCCGTAGCAAAGAAATTGTTATCAACAGTTTCAGTTTAATCTTGTAGGGTTCCCGCTACGCACCCTACTCAAGAGTCATGACGATATCATTGGAGTTCTCCCAAATATGGCCGTTCAAGGGGTATTTTTCGTACAGACGCTGTAGGACATTTGGCTTTGATATCCAATTATTTGGCGGATAACCAAGGTGTACTACCAACCAAAATTTCTCAAAAAAAAATTTTCGAATTTTCGTGTTTTTTTCGATTTTAACTAAGTATTTTTTTCAAAATGAAGTTGAAAAATAACGTTTTGCTTAAATTTAACCACTAAAAACTTTGAAAATTTCACCTTGCACAAAGTCAACTTTCTGATCAGTGTTTTCCTCGTGGTTATTTTTTTTGATGCTAGTTTCGAAAATCGTAGCAAATTTTTTTCGGAAATTTTTTCACGTGACCTTCAAAAGATTTATATTTGAGCTTGAGTGTCGAAATTTGAAACAGGCTTCTAGAGGAATTTATATTTGGTTCTGTGCTAATGTTTTGCTCGAATTCGAGGCGGATTCCAAAATATAACCTAGGAGGGATAGATTTTTTTGTGAAAAACAAATGCTTAAATCGCAAAAAAATCCGTAGTTTTCTGCGCACAGTTTCTAGAAAACACTGAAGTGATTTTAAACAAAACGCTTCTAGAGGACCTAAGTTTATAAGTCATACGGGATTATGTTATAATTTGAGCTGCTTTCCAAATAAATCCTGGGAGGAGATAGATTTGAAATTTTGTCGAAGGACACCTCTGTACTGGTGACGTATCTCAGAAGTGTATCGGAACAAAAAGTCATTGACCAATGGTTTTGACAAGATTAAGGTAGATCTACAATATGGCTAATCTTAATGTCCCATAGTTTCTCGGTTAGGCTGATTTCTTTGAAACCTTCTTTGAATTCATGTTTTTTTTTAATTACTTTATTTCATTTTTTCGATGAAATCAAATTTATACATACACTAGAAAGTCTAGTCTAGAATATATGTAAAATTACCCTAAATCTCCAAAAATTCTTACTTTGACCAATTTAACGCAATTTTAAACTCCAGATATCCTTTTCCCAACGGAACTCCATCTCAAAAACGTTTACTATCATTTAGCGCGTGTTCGACTCCCACTAATGTTGTCTTAGTGATTGCCTTGAGTATGTTATCGGCAAGGTTGCTTGTATTGGGTCCCACTAAATTTGATCGGTGTGTAATCACAAAAGAATCACTAAGACAATCACTTAGACAACATGAGTGGGATTCGAACACGCAGCGTGTTACACGCTCTTTAACCCCCTCACACCCTTTGACTATCTAAAGGCAAAAAAAATTTCGGGAGCCAAAACGGCGCAGAAATATCATCGTCACAGAACCTACAATTCAAATATGTCATAGAATTTGCAATTTTATTTCCAAAAATATTGTTGTAAATTTTATACGATGAGCCGTTCGAAAGTTATTTTTTCTACTTTTTTTTAGGATTTTCGTCAAAATTTCTTAAAAATTAATTGTGTGAAACGATACATAATATCGAAATTCTGAGGAAGCAAGTTTTTAGGAAAGTATTTGAGATTCTTTTGATATAAGTTTATTTTATCTGCAATCCTATACGAAGAATAATTTTTTCACAAGTGATTTTTATGAAACTCAAAATAATGAAAAAAAAATATTTTCAAAAAATTATTTTTCGAAAAGATTGAACAGCCAATTTAACCCAAATAGAAGCCAACAAAGACAAATTGATCAAATATAGAACATAAGGTGGTACTGATTTTGAGTTTTCAGCTGATTAGCAATATTTTCACATTTTACTGCATATATTTTCGACGCGCGGCGATATAAATAATTGTTGTAAGCGATCAAGATATCATATTTCAAATTTGAGACCAGCTTTCAATAGCTAAAGTTTCACTCTAAATTTGTAACTTATAGTCATTGTAAAAATGTATGGTTTTTCAAGAAATACAAGGTGAGTGAACCTCTCTTTTCTCTCGCAGTTATTAGTTACAAACTTCGAATTTAAAAATGTTACGTGTTGTTCACTTAATTTTATTCTTGATCTCAAATCAGTGACAAATAAGTAAATTAGTATCCTTCCCATTTTTTCCGTGATAAGCGCTCAAAGTATTGCCTTTAGATAGGCTTTTGGGTGTGAGGCGAAGTTCTCGTTTCTGGGTGTGAGGAGGTTAAGATAGTAAACGTTTTTGAGATGGAGTCCGTGTGGAAAGGATATTGTACAAATTGACAATCAGAGCACATTTTCTCAGAAGTACGCGTATAGTTGGAAAATACGCGTTAGTGATTAGTTGGGGTTTTTTGGCGTCAAACTTTCCAACATACGCCGCACCCCCCCTGTACATCAAAAAGATATTTAATTTGACTAACCATGTTGATCTCTAGTTTACGCTGAAATTTGCTTATTTTTGACAAACCTGATGCAAAATAATTTGTTTTGGTAACGTGGCGAACCTTAAATTTCGGCTGAGGACATTATTTTCGAACCTCTACAAGATTAATATTAAACTTTTATCAAAATTCGAAAATTTTCTCAACAGTGGTCTCCTCATCTTTGAAATCAACCATTGTATTATTTATTTTGATTTAAATATTCTGAATAAACAATAAGAATGCTTTTTTCAAAGAAGTCCTAAGTGGATTTTGGCCCATTGCGCTTAGTAAGTACAGCCTAAAAACCATCCAGTATTTTAACAAGCACTGCTACAAGCAAAATACTGCTTATTATTCAGATAAGTGTTGGTAATTCGATTTAACAAAATACGATTTTTCTTTGGATTCAAAATCTGGGATTCGTTGATAAGTGTTTCCGATTTTGAAGCAAAGTTTTGTACTTAGAATGACAATTTGTCATTGGCAAAACAGTTAAATAACTTTTCTTGCTGAATAGAAGATCTTACTTTTTTACAGCATAAATTACATCCGTTTTAGCCTCCAAAAGATATCTTTGAAGGTGCTTATTTTTAAATTAAAAATTGCTTCATAAACATATTTTCGGTCTTATTAGACTGGTTGAGTCATCTGTTTTGTATGGTTTAAACTGGACTAGCTGTCTGATTCAAACAAAAAGAGGGAAGAAGGGATATTTGCCTTATTTTTCTTTGGTGCGCTCAAAACCGTACAAATCAGATGACTCTACCAGTACATTAAGCAGTACATTAAGCATAAAGTTTCTAAAATAACTAGCAGATGTTTTACAACAAATTGTACAACAAATTCATATATTTCAAACTACACACCTACGCTTTTTTTGAATATTTTTTCGATAACTATTAACCTTTATTAAAAAAATTTAAGAGTACATTAATTGTAACATTTAAAACCCACCAGAAGATTGATTCTCAGTAGATTAAGGGGAAACACCTAATGTTTTTTGACGTAAGGGGTTGTATCGGCTGGAAACACTTTTTAAGAGGGCTATAAGTTTAACTTATAGCCTATAAGTTATAGGCTATAACGCTTCACTGAAACATCGGATTAGTATATAAATAGCCAGATCGTTAGTTCGTAATCTCAAGAACAAAATTTTTGGATAATTTTTAAGATTGCATGTTGAACCGACCGGTAAATCAGGTTAACTAGAAGCAAAAATAAATTGTTAAAAGTCGTATTTTTCACACCCAGCATCATAAGTGTTTGTTTTTTTGACTTTAAGCCAGAGAATTGAAATGTGAAAAATAGCAGGCGTGCTTAATCAATTTTCATCCTGAAAGTGCCTCGAAAACGACGAAAACTGTCGTTTTTTAGAGTTTTGGCCACGGAAAATCGTATTTTTTTTTACATGTTACATACAATACTATTTTCACATTTACAATATGTTTTCCTGACAATTACGCGAAACTTGGGAGATATTTTTTTGATATTAATTTTTTGACTCGGAGCACAGTTTGAAAATGTATTTTTCGACCTCAATGTCATCGTATCAAGTTGTAAGTAGCCCGAAAAAAATTATAAGTATCAGTTTTCTGGAAATAGTATTATAAACTATGGTTCAATTATAAGCCGTTCGAGCGCTAGAGAGCAATACATTTTCTCATGTTCAACACTCAGCAAAATTTCACAAATTTTTGAAATTTGTTTTTCAAAAAACAATTTCTAATATAAGTTAAAAGGCCTACTTGAATTCAAGAATCGAAAAATAAGCTCTCTTCTACTTTAAGATTGCCCGATTTAGCCAGCCCCTTAATTTGACTTTTGATTTTAGGATACCGCATGATCGAACAGCTTACAGAATTTTCCATTCAATTTTAAGTATTCTTGGCTAAAGAATAATTTTTCACAACTGTCCTGGAATTATGCTGAGGCGAAAGTGAAAGGAAGCAAATTAGGACCCCCCCCTCCTTAATATAATTTAACCATTCCTGGCTGTCTAAACCATTGCGTGAAGAGATACATTTAACAGTTTGTAAATTTATTTATCGAGAAAAACGATCTCGATTAAAATGAAGGGAACAAAATATGATTGGCCAATTTATTTTAAGTGCGCTCATTGGCTACTCATAACATTATTCTCTAGAGCCTTGCATTGTTTTTTCCAAGCACATAAAATTTATAATGTACTAAGTATAAAAGTAGATTTTCAGTTGAAAAATTGTTGGTCGGCTTGTATTTAACTGCTTATATTTTGATATGAAAAGTGTGGGCCGGAAATTATACAGTAGCACAATTCAAATCGTCGGAGTGGTTCCGAGCGATGCGTAGGTTAAAGCACTAAACATAGCGCTTTTATGATATATTTTATCAGATTTTCTAACCTGCGCATCGCTCGGTACCACTCCCACGATTAGTATTTTACAAGTAATATACAAATTAACAAAATATTTGATTTCTCGAGTGTATTTTTTTATTTTTGCATGGTAACCGGTCGGTTTATGATATACAAATTAATGAAAAATTGTTTTTTTGGGCACCGATACTTCTAATTAATCTCAACTTGAGATTCTCAAGGCCTTTTTTTTCCTGATCAAAAAATGAACATACTGTAAATAAATGAAATGTCAGTCATTTATCCGCATTTTTTTAAATGCTCTTGGATTCGCAAATGATCGTTATCAACCCGATAAGTTTTCACTTCTGAGCAAAGGTGATTGAGTTTTGTACTTAGAACGTCAAGAAAATATTTCACGTATGTCACCGTAAAGTTTAACGGTGATTTATACTTTCTGAGAAGTTTCTTTAGACTCAAAATTTGATCAATTATTCCGTCCTGATTTTGTAAATAACAAATTAGATTTTTGGTGAGAATGCAAATAAATACTTAAAACAAGAAAAATCACTGGTGTCAAAAAATGTTGAGTGGTGTTTTTGCGGTCATTTAATAATGGTTTCTCCCGCTAGAAGTCGTCAAAGTGGTAAATTTGACAAATTTTGATTAAAACAAGGATTTTACAGTATATTTTAAATTTGATTAATTTCATATCAAACATGTCTCCAAAACGATTATCTTGAATTCGGTCGAGCGAATTTTTTACTCATCAAATACTGTAGATACTCATAAATTTATACAGTAATTCATCTCAAATTACATGCAATCGCGTTGACAGTACCACTAAAAGATTCAGCGTAGGCACACATTGCATTTATAAAACCATAAACGATTTTTCATCTAATCTTAAACTCCCAGAAAATCTTAATTGTATAAAAAAAAACAGTCCGAAATATTCGTTTTGTATAAACTAAGGCTTTGTATATAGTTAATTGTGTCACTAATTCTCAATTCCAGTAATTAAAAAAGTGTATTTATAGCGACGTTTTATGACAACTTAATTGCTAAAAAAATCAAAAAAAATGTTAAAGTAGTCAAATATTCAAAATAGTTCCAAATAAATATCTTTACGACGTTTCGCTTTATTAAACTTTCTATGATTTTGATACGTTAGAAAATTTCAGCCATTTAATTTTTGGACCTTATGCAATCAGCAAAAATTTTGAAGTCCGAAATTTTTTAACGTATCAAATAGTATTCTCGATTTTCAAATTGCGCGAAAAATGGTTCATTTTCAAATGTTTGTGTTTTTCATCCTGTTTTCGTCAAGGATGCTTAAAATATCTATTTAGAAATAATTTAAAAAAAATCCAAATTTTTTTTTTTTGTTTTTTGAAAAAACTTTTTTTTATTCAAAAATGAAATCTTGGCGTTTATTTTATTTTATTTCTTGCAACAATGTTTCAAAAACGTTCTAAAATCCCTGCTCATTCAAAGGTTGAAAGAAACACATTATTTGATACGTTTTGTTTATTATGAGCAATAGATTAATTTTATCAATGCCGACGATTTGTCTCAACCAAAAAAACATTAATGTTAAAGAATAACACAGAAAAATACTCTGTATCAGAAAAGTGAAAATACAAAATATAATAGAACAAGTCTCCAGGAGAACAACCAGCTTATTCTTTTGGAAACATGTTTTGAATGACTTTTGCTTAACCAATATTTATCAGAAAAGTTGTTCTAAATTTTTTAGTTAAATTCAATTTTTACAATTAATAGAGCTCTAAATTTAAGAAAAACAATTCATGAATTTGAATTTCTAAAATTTTTTTTTATAATTTATGAGTTCCCGTCGTTTTCCAAAATGCTGTCACATTTTATTTTTTAAATTTTTAATAAACACTCTTTTGTTTGTTAAATTCTCATTGAAGACTTAACCAGTAATAAAAACGATTTATGTGTCTCGCGGTACAGGAGAACCAAAGTAAAGTCGAGTGATTTTGTACTGGTCATTTTAAGCCGTTGGTTTTTTGTTTTTCCAAAAAATTCGCCAGTCAATATTTTCGAAATTTAACAGGGGGTTAAGAATCCACCTGTTCAAAATGCTTAAATATTTCGGCGAACCTTTTAGCGAAATTATTAGGAAAATTCTACACGTGAGTCTACTCGAAAAATGATAAATTTGAAAAAGTGCTCGATGAAGGTCTTCCCGCTATTATTTGACAAGTTAAAATCGAACGTTTTTTATTATAGCATGTTTTTTATTTGGGCCGGCAACCGCGTGGTCAACCTCAAATGACCGGTTATAAAGTATGTAAAAAAATTGTTCGAGACCAAAAGCTCCAATTTCCTCTGGATTGAAAGTAATTCTCCTGCCAATTATAGGTTTTGATCCAGAGAAATTTCCCTTGTTGGTCTCGAACAATTGTTTCACATACTGTAATTGAAGTGGAATTTCAAGGTCGTCGTATTGGCTTCGAAGTAAACCCAAAGTAATCGTCAAAGTCGATTTTCTTTTGAATATATTAGCAACTAGGGGTCAATTACACACTAAAAGGTGGGTGGCGAGCAAAAACTGGTCAAACCTCAAGGTCAGCCTCAAGTTCATCAGTATGACTTGAAAAGACTCCAAAAGGAATCTTTGAGTCGACTTTCTAATGAACGTAGAAGCAATTATGGGTCAATTATGTACTGAAGGTCCCCAGAGAGCAAAAATCTAAATTTTTACCAGTATTGGAGAACCAATAACTGATGGCGAAAAACTGAATGCTGACCGAATTTGGCTTTCTTTCAGGTTAACTCGTAGACTCGACTTCCGGCAAGTAGTGACCATTCACCATTTAATCGCATTTTACGACGCTTAAACATTAATGACAA